>JBAJNP010008888.1:0-19266 GCA_036877545.1 Yasuhikotakia modesta
TGAAAACATTTTGGGCTGTTTCCTGCCTGAAACATTAAACCTGTGATTTAATGCATCGCATTGAAGAATTTTGTTGTACAGGTGCTGCATGTTAACCATCAAATACAACTCGGATCACAAAACACAATCACATGCAACAAAAAGGGTGAAGCATTTATAAATGTTTTTTGTATTATTTTTATTGTGTGTATGCATGTGTGTAATAAACTTGCATTAAAAATCTGTCTGCAGCGATGGTTAGTTACTGCCGGATTTGGTTTCAGAGAAAATGTAAAACAAGCAGTGCTTACGCCCAATTACACAGAGCTGCTTGCCTCAGGCTTTAAAAGCTCAGGACGTTTGGTCCAAAGAACTTAACCTCAGAATGGTTCATTGGTCATCAAACATGCAGTAGCACAAGTGACAGTGACCACAGAGGCCTGCCTGTGTATTTCCATATACTTTAACATTGATCCAAAGCAAAGTTGAGGGCAAGTAATTAAACCCCAAGATGAAAATAACTGCTGTGCTATAGCTCAGATTGCTGAACAGAAATGTTCTAAGGCCAATACTGAAAGAGAAATAACTCCAGTTCTTGTGCTTAGTAAAGTGTCGCTGTTAACAAGATTTTTTTTGATACCCATTTATCCATTTCCCATAAGAAGCACTCAGCAAAATAAAAATGGCATCTTGTTCCCCATTTAAGAATAACACTAAATAGTGTGAACAACACCTTACCTACTTACCGACATGAGGCAACCTCTTTATAAGACTTAAGACATTGATGCGACCGCTGTAAAAAGTCGCTGGTGATGTTTTGGCCATATGAAGCCAAATAACAATTCAATTCTTATTTAACAAATAACAAACAACTGAATATTGTAATACATAAAGTGTACAAGTGTGAACAAAGTTATTAAGTTAATATGTAGTATCAAGATGTAAAAGTAATTCATAAAACACCTTTAAAGTTCAAACAGTAAATTGTTTTTACAACAAAACAGCATTTATTTTATGTAAATACAAGAAAAAAATTGCTACAGGATTTGTCACTGTTAAAGACCCAACAGACTGTATTACACTGACGGCAAACCTATCAACATAATAAAACATGCAAAGAAGCACAGTGCTAACCTGCAACTAGTACTGCATATTTTAAATGTATTTTTAAAAATAAAACACTTTTACCTATGGCCATTTACCAGTCAAAATGTCACATTAAATGCACAGCCGCATTTAGGGAGTGATAAAATACGAGTAAAAACACTACACTAAAATGTTTTTGTACTGACCATTATGCTGAAATTATTTTAATAAATACTCATCCAAACAGATTTACATGTTGCAACAATGTTTCTATTAGCCATGTCCCTATTGTTGACTCCAATAAGAAACTTTAAAGACCTGTGAAAGTGGGCAATTATTTTACAAAAATAAATAATTGGTAAAAACCAAACTTAAAAAAGATGAATTGCCTTCTAAATAAAAGCACACAAACAAATCATAAAGAACATATTGTTAAATGCAAAAAAAAAAAAAAAACTGTCTACACAATATAAAACAGCAAAGTCTTTAATTTTTGAAATCTTAGATAGGGAAATACTAAAGACTTAAAGGCATAAGTGTGTCTGAGAACTTTGGTTCTTCAAACTATTCTTTAGCATTACAGATTTTTGTAACTGGGGAACTAGACATGTTTTTTTCAATATTTACAAAATCTACTGGACGTGGGGATATGCATTTAAAGGAGGGGATATGTATTTTGCACAGATAAATGTCAAAACATTTTTGTATGATAAAAACAACTGGGTAACGAGTTCCATGTGATTAATAGATTGAAAAAAGCAGCGATGCCATGAAAAACAGAAAAGCTTTGAAAACAGAACCATGGAGCTCTTTACATTGTCTATGGCTTCCCAAATGCTAGTCAAACAGCCATCAGTTATATATCTTTACCAAAAACTGTACATATTTTGCTCAACCCCAGAGTAAAACGCCAGCATACACACCTACAAAGCTGCATTGAATATTTATGTAGACAGTCAACAATAACTGATATCTAAAAAACAAAACTCACTGAACTTTCAAATTCTTTTTGCCTTTACTTGTGAGACTTGCTGGTTTTGAATGACACTTGTAGGACTTTGTCCCCTAGCCGGTATCCATTCAGACTAGCAATGGCCATGGCTGCCTCTTCATAATTCGTCATGGTAACAAACCCAAACCCTTTGCATTTGTTGGTATTAAAGTCACGGATGACCTTGACGTTGGTGACGGCACCGAAAGGACCAAACATCTGCCACAGAATTCCTTCATCTGCATCCTGACCCAAATTATAGATGAAGATACACCAGCCAGCGGTTGAGCTTCCTGCCACGTTCATGCTGGAGACACTGCTCATGTGGTCAACACTCATGGGTGAAAACCTGCAAGAACAAGAAGAAAATTCATCAGAACATCATCTCCAACAAACTATCAAACTTTCAGCCAAGAACCTACAAGTCTTTGCTGCAAAAGCTAAAGTCAACAGGTCTCAGTGGTGAGCAATATTCAAACCCACTGAGCCAGAGTTCTCACCTGAAGCGCTGGGCCTGATGGTGGACGGGTCCTCCGAACCGACGGGACTGAGTAGTGTACAGCTGAGAGAGCAACTGGGAGTTCTTGGTCTGGTTAGGATTGGCAGCAAACTTCACCGTGATTGGTTCAGCGGTACCAGGTGGTTTGGAGCCATTCAGGCTTGTAATGGCTTCTTCTGCTTCAGACCTCTTATCGAAGCGAATGAAAGCCACTCCACGTGATAGGCCTGATAAAAATAACATTATATTATTCACTGGGCGGTTGAAGGACCTATGTACCAGGTGCAGGGAAAACAACATTACCTGAGGCCTGATCGACCAACACACGAGAGTTTATGATGCGTCCAAAGTGGCTAAACATGTCTTCCACATCCTTCTGGGTCATGGTCTTGGGTAAACCACTGATGTACAGATTGGCATCTTTGATACTTTCAGAACTTGGCCGGGCAAATGACACCTGAATTAATGAGGATAAAAATCTCTCACTAATAAATAACCTTCAACAACAACAACCCAACATTTTTCATTCCATTACTGATAAAACAACACGCTTCCAATGTGTAACCAAATGGTAATCTCACAAAAAAATAAAATAAGATAAAAAATTCACAATATTATGTATTTCACTGACAAAATACAGTTATATATTCTATACCTACAACAAAAAAAATTGTGAATTACGTGAATTACTGTGAATTAAACTGAACTCCACAGAGTTAAAACGTAAAATATAGAAATAAAAAAAAAAATCTGGGACTTAAGTGCAGGGCTTGTGTTTCGGCACAAACTCATTTTAGAGTATGAAAACAATCTTCTGCCAATTGTAAAACTGTTTAAGATTTCAAAGAAATGTCACTAAGTTTCAGTATAATCCTGCACCGAAATAAACCATGCAAAGTCAAAGGACAGCCAATCAAACATTTAAAGGGCTGAAGTCTAGAAACTTCAAATGTCAAGTTAAAAAACACCCAACAAAAACAAACAAAAAGAAAATAAATAAATAAAATTGGACAGTTGTTTAATACTCAAAAATATTAATAAAGAAGTCCTTACAGACAGCAGGCGGGACTGGAACGCTGCCCTTAAGGCTTGGAGCTTAACAACACGGCACATCTACAATTTAACATGGATACAGAAACACCTCTTTGCACATTACCTTGATAGTTTTAGACTGTAGCCTCAGGCCATTGAGAGTATTGATTGCCCTTTCTGCATCACTAGGGTTAACATAGTTAACAAATCCGTACCCTAAACTGTGGCCTAGAGAAAACAAAAGGGGACAAAAAAACAAAATAAAAACAACAAACCTTTGTCCACATCCTGCAGACTAAACTCTGCATAAAACAAAACCGTACAAGCTAACCTAAAAAAATTACAATTGTAAACGAAAAACAGTTACAGTTTCAAAAACAATTCAATACCTCACAAAAGAAACAGTTCTGATACAGAAAAAACAAACAGATTTAGTTGTGATAGTATAATTTCTAGAAAAACAAACATCTTCGACCAATTCCTTAAAAATAAAAACAAAAAACATTAGTCGACATTTATAAACTTCAGATAAATAAAATACATAATTTTATATCATATATACATCAAAGTTAAGTGTCAAAACCCATAGAGAAGAATGCTGGGGGTAAAATAAGAAAAACAAAACGTTGAATAAAACTAATGGCATAGATGCATGAAGATGGCACCAGACATCATTTGGTCACTTCATATACTCCACACTTGAACTGTAACTTGTTACTTGTCCTCAAATCAATCGAAAGAGGAATAAAAACATCTGTACTTGTTAACTGCACACTTGTAAGCATGCAACAAGTTAGGACAATGCCCACATAAAAAAAAAACTCCAAAAACTGTTTCCAAAATGTCATCTTTCATCTTTTTGAAGTCTCCAAACAAGAAAGCTTCACAGAACAGCTAACGTGTCTGTCAGTAATGAAATAAAAGCACATTGTTGAAAGAAAACGTTCAGTAATACAGAATCGGACCAGTACCATCTTTACACCTTCAGTAACAAAGAAAAAAAGTGACCAATGTGTTTATTGGAGCATTAAACGGACCACAGTGGACGGTGTAAAATGCTTCCATAAACACTGAACCCGGCTTCAAAAAACTGGTCAAAAGAAAATAAAAAATTAAGGGTCTGCCTTGATATCAAATACAAAACAAAACTTTACTAAAAAAATGAAAATGAGTGCACTTCCTACATAACCTCGGAAATAAAACAAAAAACACAAAATAGCCAAGTGACTGCCATTTGTTCTTATAAAAAAAAAACTTTAATGAAAGAATGTGCCTTTCCCTGTGTAAAACCAACACAGGAGAGAAAGCCACAAACTCATTCTGTTAGGCTCTGTCAGACGTACCTGCCATCTTGTCCCTTATGAGTTTAGCCGACTCCACCTCGCCGATGCTGCTGAACAGACTCCGCAGTTCCTCCTGACTCATGTTCTGGGGCAGGTAGTTGACGATCAGGTTGGTTTTAGCATCACTTGGTTCATTGCCCATGTGGTCCTCGTAACCGTTCGGCATATCATAGGGTTCTTGCTGTAAGGAGGACTATGGAGCAAGCAGGCAAGCTATTATAATGCAAACCTCTCACCCAAAACAAAAATGAGGTAATATAATGTGTAATAATTTTTGTGACATGCTAATTCTAATTTTGAATACTACTTAGGGTGAATAGTATGCAGTTGGGATGCAGGGGAAGATTAACAACCCTGCCATTGACAATAATAATGGTCAATCTTACCTTTACCACAACAGCACCCTTGTCTCTGTCATTACCCTGGCTTTGAACCTCACACACCTGCAGCAAAACAAACACATTTCAATGTCACAGAAACATGGTCCTTATAACTACATATGAGTGACTAAGAGCCAAAATGTACAGTTTCATCAAACTGGGAATTATGGAATTGGACGTAACAATTATTTAAATGCACTAATAAACTAAAGTTAACTAAAGTTAATAAACTAATTTAAAGCAATTCAATTCAATAAAGAATAACAGTATTATAATATTTCGTTTAGTAAGTAATTAAACTAAATAACACTCACTTTTAAGTATCTTATATGTCCTCTTCTGACGGCCATGTGGACGCTTTACTGCTTCAAGATGCAAGTCTGAAAAACAAAGAAATCATTTGTTTCTACCAGGCAGAACTTCCCATTCAAACTAGGACGGACACTCCCCCTGTACAACTTCTCTTCAATCCCATATGCATTCGGTTGTATTTAATGCAGAGAAACAGCGTGTTTTCCCATCTATTTCAATGTCTTTGCATGTATCTAACAATAGCACACCTTACTCTATTGTTACAAAGGTATGCAAATAAGACGATCACACGAGTATATTCATACACGACTATAGGCAAAATTACAAATATATAAACTATTACAAACACACACACACCATTTACTCGCTTAGGTAAAGCAAGTACTCGTTTATCGAGAACTCGTTATTATATAGTCATTTAATACAAATACAAAACCTTGAAACATGGGCTGTAGGGTTACGTTAACTGCGTGGATATTACGCACGGTTCGTAACTTCATTTTCTGAAACGCATAAACTCCAATGAACACAGTAAAACTAATCTTGCACGCTGAATAAGAAAGTTAACTGTATTTGGAGGATTTTAGTGGTTTATGTGTGTGTTGGTAACGTAGGTCGTGCTTAAAGCCTCCTAGCATCTAAGCTAACTGCGCGCGCTCGTAGTCGCGCGAGGCCAACACAGCATATCGTTTTCACTAAATAACACAAAAAAGAAAAAAATAAGGATTTTCAGATCAAACAGTAACATACCTTGGTTTTCCTTTTTCCCCCGAGTTACTTTCGAGTTAAGTTACCACGGTTTCGTTTAAAAGCAGGTCTCGTTTACCTGCTCACAGCCGTCCGTCTCAAACGAAGACAAGACTCGCGCAGAAGCGGAAGTAAAGCCCCGCCTCTTCCGGTTTGGATAAAATTACGTCACAGATCGTCATCAAAAAATTGTTACACAATTATAGATTTTTATACCACCAAAAAGCACAAAGCCTTCAGTTTCACATTATTCGCATATGTTTTTGATATGATTTTTTTAATGATTAATTTAATAGAATCATGTATATTTAGTGAACTGCACAGGGTACTATAAATTTACATTTACAGTTCAAGAGGTAAAAATTAGTGACATAAATATGATTTACAAAATAACAGTTGCCACAACATTCAAGCAAAATGCTGACAGATTTTCTTTTGATGTTACAGTTGCATCTTGAAGTTTTTTTTGCTAGCACACAACATTGGACATCCAAAAAGCATACAAACTAGAAAAGATCTGATAGCACAATTTATTAATCTTGAAAACACGGAATTTCCGGCTTAAACATAAACAGCATCTACATTGGCTTGCAATTGCAACACAATTTGATTTTTGTTAAATGCAAAATATTACTGATACATAACCATAATCATCTAGTGATTTCTACTTAGCCTACTGTTTATGTAAGCAGTATATACAAAGCATTTTTGTCTGCCCAAGATTAAAACAAAGTAAAATATCAGTTACCACTATTACATATTAGAACATTTTGTGATGTCGTTACACCTATATAGAGGCAGATAAATTCAGCCCACGCAAAGTTCACCAAAAACAGCCCTTCAACATTAAACATTGAAAATTTTTCTTCCATGCCTTTTATCCTAAAAGAAGTTTTTTTTTACAGATTATTTGATACGTTGGAAGCCCCCATACAGTAAAAGAGGTAGAGAGTGTGGCTGAAACATACTTATGTACATTCCACCTCAAAGAGAAGATTTTTGATGGTACAGTGGCAGTTTAGGTGTTATTTTCTGTTTGTTTTCTTTTCTTTTGACACAGGAGGCTTTATTTATTCTTAGCATATAGAGCAATACAATATGAGTTGATAAGGACTGAATTTGACATCAGTGTGATTACCCTGAATGATATCAATTCGATTTGATGTACTAAGAACTGCCAAAGATGAGCTGGGGAAAAACTAATCTTTAAATACTATATGATTTTTGGCCCTTCCATTGGTTTAAGCTATTTTAAACTATTTTAAGCAGTAGTGCGTGCAAATACAAAAAGAGCAAAGTAGGATACATTTTATGTTCATATATATTCTTATGAATAGTGTATACAATATAAAGTTTAGGGTCTTGTAGCAGTCATTCCTAAAACAAATATATACTATCACAACATCACAGATACATGATCCTCACTACCTGTATAGAGAGAATAGGATTGTATGATCATTTTGCATAAGATAGCAAAAGAACAAAAAAGCAAAGTCAAATTTTGTTTAAATAAGAGACAATCTTATTCACAATGCTTGTGCAAAGAGAGAGAGAATGAAAAAACAATGTTTATTGTGCTGCTAACTTAAAGTTGCCACAAAAGCCACATGCCTCCAGACAAGGAGCCTTTAGAAAGTGATAGCTGATGTGCTGCCAGTTCAGTATCAAAATATCCCACGGCAAAAAAAATGGAAGAGGAGCAGAATCACTTCTCAGTGAATTTTTAAAGCTTCATCTCCTTTGTCCATTTATGACAACCACACAGACTCAAACTGTGACCTTCCCTCTAAAAAATCTTTACAGTCTCACTGACATTCTGTTGTATTGCCACCTGCTTCTACACCCACGGCGAAACCATTACTGAGGTTCTTGGGACTGGATGGGGTGGCGCTCGCCGGAGAAGGTTCACATTTGCCTCCGGGATCCACAGAGAAGCTTTTCTTAGGCACCCTGGGCCGCACCACGGGAGCCTTCGGGATGACGGAGGCCTGCCTGTGTCCCTCAGCTATCAGAGGTGGACGGGGGGGAAATCCATGGCCCGCCGGTTTGGATTTATGAGGAGGATGGAGAGGAGGACTGGGAGATGTTGGCATGCGCACCGCCCCCTCTTCAACCTGCTCTGAACATTCTGTGATGGGAATGGGCTCCCTCTGAGAATCCAAAGTGTTTTCCTTTTGTATGCTGCTCTGGCGAGAGGTCTTGTCTGAGTTGGGCATCTCACAACTGTCAGTCCGCCTCCTTGAGCCCTCATGCATGCGGCTTGTGGCGACCACTGCTTTCATAGCGGCCTATAAACAGAGTGACTTCAGGTTACTAGATGCCAGTTTACTGAAACGCCATGATTTTGCTCAGTTAAAGCACATAAATTGGATTCTTCAAATGTAGGAACAAAATTCAACATTTAATTACATCACATATATTTGCATGTACAAAATATAACAGAACAACTTGGATAATATATAGTCGGTGAAATGGTGGCATTAGTGACAGACCTTTAATTTACGGCGAGCGTTAAATTCTTGTAGTTTCCTCTGGGTTGTGTCCATGTGAGAGAAACGTGCTGCTTTTCCAAGCACCCATGGGTGTTCCAGGGCCTGTTTCACTGTAAGACGTTTATGAGGGTCCAGCACAATGAGTTTACTAACCTACAGACAACACAAAAGAAACATTAGCAAAACGTAACAGAGAATAAACAAACAGCAAGCAAGCTCTGTGATTGAACTATCAAGTCTGAGAAGTATCTGAGGAGGCTGTTATTTGATTGAGATGTTGAAAGATACTGTTTTCTCTCATCTCATTGAAAATCTATCCGTTGTGCATTAACATAATCAACATTACAAACAGGACAATAAGCAGAAGCCATTATGTTGTCTGAGCAGATGGAAGGAACCCACCAAGTCTTTCGCGTTGAGGGAGACTTCATCCCACCAGGGGGAGACAAACTCATAGTCACAGTTCAGAATCCGACTGTACATGTACTGGTCCCCCCTTGGATCGAAAAATGGTTCAAACCCGCACAGCCTGAGGACGGAGACAGAACAGAGGCGGATGGATGAGAAAATGCAATTAATAACTTGGACAATGACCCGGAGGGGAAACACTTATGTAGGAAATAAAGAGAACAAAATGACACAAAACTAACAAATGAGGAGGAACTGATTACAAGCAGAACATCACTGATGGATACCATTATGTGCAATAACTTGTTGTATTGAATTATATACTCATACACACACAATATATTATGTGTTGCAGCACTGAATTTTCACACATGAGAAAACTTGTCTGTTAAATGAATGAATGTCAATTACAATGTAAACTCACAGAATATAAAGGATGACTCCCACCGACCACATGTCGACCTCTGGACCATAAGCGTTGCCTCTGAGGATCTCAGGGGCTGTTTGGAGACATCGTAAGGATGCATGAATGAAAATACATACTGAAGAAACATTATTGGTCTTGGTACATGCTGTAATGCTTTATGTTTTAAACACACATAATGAATCTACCATCTTGTCTTTAATTCAGACTCACCGCAGTAGCCGGGGGTCCCGCACACTGTCTTCATTGTCACTTGCTCATCGATTATCTTAGACAGGCCAAAGTCCGCTGTGAGCGAATCAACACATTTCATTAATTGCTGAAAGAGCTTCAGCTATTGTTCCTGGCCATTTAATTTAGCTGTACAGTGTTAATTTGTCTGCATTTGTCTTCATTGTTCACAGACAAGTGTTCAGTGTTTTACCTATTTTTAGAGGTGCGTCTATTGACAAGTCCGCATAAAGAAGATTTTCAGGTTTGAGGTCCCGGTGAACGACTCCGTTCTCATGTAAATACTACAACAGAGATAGAAAGAATCATATCAGTAACAGAATCAGTTTGTTTACAAATATATTCTTATGTTTCTATAATGACTTGTGTCTATTAACATTAAATAATACACATAAATAATACACAACTAACATAAACAAACAATGAACATTGTATTGGTATTCAAACTTTCACCACCTTTGTACCACCAGCACTGTTTAAAACATAACATTGGAGATTATTTTACACATTTTTCATTACAATCAGACTCAATAGCTGAAATGAATGAAAATCATTATTGTAAACTTTCTGGGCATAGAGATAGTTTTGAACACTGATTTGTCACGTATTTGTTTAGTAAATTATCTGTGTTCAATTTAACCCAAGAAGTAAAAGACTGCAGCTTTAACCAACTTAAAGCTGTAAAATTTGCTGGTAATGTAATTAGTCATACGATATCACAATGATGACAATAAATGTTATGCGAAGGTGCAGGTGTGAATGTAGGTGTGTGGATTACTGACTCACTCTGAGAAGAAACATAGATTGACAGCATTAACAGTAAACAAAACACTACCATTGTGAATAAAAAGGGAAACATGAATTTAAATTTTTCTTCAGCTCAGACATTTATCAGCACCGCCTCCCTCCCACCCCCTAATTTAGCTGCTCTAATAGGTAATTTGTTATGTTGATTTAATTCATTAGTTGGTTTATTTGTGAGCTAAGATGTAATATGTCACTCTAAGAGTCTGTTTGCACGGAACTGCGTAGGACCAAATCAGTCCTACTGGAGTGTAGGTGGGTATGAGTCTATGGAAGCGGTCTGTTCCCGAGCTCGAGCCCGAGACAGACGCAGCTCTCAGCGCCTCCTCGCCTCGGCCCTGCTGCTGCATTAGCGAAACTTCTGTGCGCTCCAGACGGAGGATCGATGGTGAATCCTGAACCTTTCCAACCTACCGTCTTCCCTGGGAGGTTTTCTAGCACGTGGAGATCACGGGGTCGCTCTCCATTATCGGAGCGCAGGCGCCCGCGAGCGGCGGGCTGATATGTGCGGCGGTGACTCATGCGATGTCAGGCCGTGTTAATGAATTTTGTGCTCGCAGACGCAAGACAGATGTTGCGCCTTTGACACAATCCCAAAAATATAAAAGTGCAGCGCGGCGGGCGGGGAGACGATGGTTCCCTTTTCAAACGCGAACCCAGCGGTGTGTTATGAGTCTGATGAAGTACAGGACGTGTACATGGTGTAAATTGAAGATGGCAGGAGTCGGTTTTGTGTTCTAGGTTATGACTGGCATGAGGCCTTGACGTTATTTAACATCTGGTCTGAATATAGAGGCTTCAAAGGGTTTTTGTCCATTCGTTATTGTATGACTATACACACTTCCTGCAATTGTTTCAAGACGGAATGAAACAATTATGGTGTGAACCACAGGAACATTACTGTAATATAAAATATTGGGTCAAATAAATAATAATAAAAACACATAAACTAGAATACTTTCTGTATGGTTTTGTGAATGGTTACCAAGGGGTTTCTATGGTGTTACTAAGGATATGGTGCTGTGGTAGCTGGCTAGCTGACCAGAAACACATACAAAAAGCTTTATACAATATACTCACATTAACACACATAAACCCCATGAGACAAACATGAATCCAAACACTAAACAATATTTTACAGTTAAGTCGTCGCGTGTGGCCTCTGCATTGTTGCTTCGTTGTCAGAAAGACACATGGTTGCAGAATTGTTACATAACAACAGCCCACATTCCTCCTGCTGAGGCAGATTAAACTGCAGAAAAAACTGCAATGTTTTTTCTCTGAGAAGATTATTTTTCACTAGTGGCTCTCTGCAACATATCGGCTTACTCTACCGTTCGCTTTTCGAGTGACGACAAGACTGACCCACATCTCGGAAAGCCTCCTCTGTCGGCCCAGTACTGGACATGTGTTCAGCCATGCCAATACGCAGACAGTAATCCCCTGGCTGCAGATGCATTATAAAACTGCTCTGCCCTGCAGCACGTATCATTAAATCCCAACAGAGGTTGTGGCCTACTGGTTAGAGTCGAACTTGCAACCTGAAGGTTGCTGGTTTGATTCCCAGTGCTGGCAAGACAACAGCTGAGGTGCTCTAAGCAAGGCACCCAGGCAATCCCCAGTTGCTCCTGTGTCACCACTACTTGCCACTTAATAAAGTCCCCTGGCCAGCCTGACACCAATGTTGGCTCAACCAATGGAGTAAGTTTGGGGAGGGGCTATCCATTTTTCAACCAACTGAATACAAGATGGTGTCACTAATGCCACAAAAATTAGCATATGACTATATACAAACACTGTATCTCAGAGTAAATGTATTTGAAATGTGTTTGTAAAATACATGTAAAATGTATTTAATATAAATGTGTGATTAAAATACAGTAAAGACATGTTTCGTTTAAAAGTTAAACACCAATTGCCATTGCCTTGAATAGACACCATTTCATGTCCCATGATGCACTTGGTCTTACCGACACAGCCTCTAGGATCTGTTTGATGACGTGGGCTGCATCTCTTTCGCTATAGTAGCCCCTCTCCACAATCCTGAAACAACACAAACCTTGACAAATTTAGCAAAGAAAATCACACATTGAACATCACACACATGGTGTGTCGTATGTTTTGAGACATGAGCAGCTGTGACATCCTACATGTGAGTGGATCTGGCAACGTTTAGCTCTCTGTTTAGCAGTATATGGATGTGTGTGGGCAAACACATCCTGCTTCTGCTCTGCACCAAACCCACTTAAACCAATTACCGGGAACTTATTTTATTTAATTATGTCTTACTGCTGGGCAGAAGAACTGACAGATTGTTGTGCACAAAGAACTTGAGCTGTGAGATGTTGATGAAGGAGATAGACTCAGATTCCTGTGCTGGAGTTCACATTAAGAAGATGTAAGAAAATAAGCGTAACCTTCATTGTGTCTTATCGACTTTTTCAGCTCTGAAGACTTTATAGTGTTCTCAATTATGTTTAAGTAATGAATCTGCACTGATGTTTCTCCTAAAATTTCTAAGGAACAGAAATGAACCAGATAGTTGTTGATATAAAGCAAGAATTTAAAGATGTAAAATGTGTGTGGATAGCATAGCTCAGATAATTTGTTCTTTGAAGAATCTGATGAGCCATTTTAGAGTTCATATTAAAATCTCATTTTGTTATCTTGGCGAATCCGAGCACAGATGTTAAAATCTCTACAAAACTCTAAACAGCAGGAAGAAATCTGAGAAACATCAAGATATAATGTCTCATTATGCTTTCCTGGTAATCTCATTACTGTCCAAAAGAAATAATGGGAAAATGAAAAAGATCTAATTTGTACATTTCCTTTCCCATAAACTGTGATGAGACCATTAGCTGAGTTGAAGAAGCTTTACAAATGATCACATTTGTAAGATCTAAATTGCCTGTATTGCTTTTGATTTCTAACTCTCATTAAAATGACACACAATACCTGTCAAAAAGTTCTCCACCTGTGACCAACTCGAGAATAAGGAAGATCTCTGTCTCGGTTTCAAAAATCTCCTTCAAACGAATCTAAAACAAATAGCAAAAAGCAGTAACATCGCATTAGATGCTCTTTCTGCATCTATTTTCAAAACGTTTTCATAACATTGTAAATGACATTGCGGAGAACATTAATCTTACAATATTTGGATGAGAAAGACGTAACAGGACTCCAATCTCAGTCCTCACTATTTTCTTGTCGATCTGAGAGGACAGCAGAATGTTATGAGATCAAATTACTATCGTGAGTTTGCAGAAAATATAAATATGATGCTATAAATGGACAAATTGATTTACCGTTTTCTTCAGCACCTTTACAGCATAAGGTTTCTCTGTTTGCTTCTCCTCACAGCGGAACACAACAGACGTGGCACCCCTGGTGAAAAATACAACATCTACTTATCAAATAAAGACCATGACTCATATATAGACCCAGGATAAAGCACAAACACTGAATGTGTGTCCACAAAAAGTCAAAAGATTAAAGAAACAGCAAGTTTAATCAAACAAAGGTTTTGGCATTTCTGACTGTGACCTCCACTGTTCAACTAATCATGGAGTTCTCAGACTCCGCCTCCTCCGACATCACTCCTGTGGCCGTGCGTTTCCATAGCAACGCAGTCTAAACAGAAAGCCCTGAGCAATCAGTCTTCATTATGAGAGAAAACCTTCAAGAAGGGAACACATTTCATGATGTCATATGAAGATAACGCAAGCCTGATTGAAAGGGGGTCCTAATGTCCCACCTTAAGTACCAGAACCAACAGAAGCCTAGACTGATAGTTAAGGGGGTTTCTCTAACTACATTGACCAAGCCTTTAAAAGCTTCTATACCCATGAAAATGTATTTAAAAACTATAATTCAGAGTCCACAGCATATTTTTGGCCGCCTAATGATATAGCAATCGTATGATATGTGGCTCTGTTGTTTTCCCTCAGATCTTGAGATCTTTCTATAATCAGTGAATGACTCAGATGAGATGAGCACTCAGATGAAGGCAATCATCAGATCATCAGACCATCACCATCTGCTGGCTTGTTATCCAGCTTTAACACATCAACAGACCAGTGTCTGACAAATGCAGTCTTCACTATTACAGAGTGTAACTGGTTATGTCATCATTGGTTACATTTCATTCTGTGCAGCTCTCACATCTTAAACCGTTTTGGATGCCCTTCTCAGCGGTGAATTTCACACCAGACCGCACAGCGAGAAGTCAGGTGACAACATCACCGCTCAACACTTCCTATCCTCCATCCTGGGAGGTAATGATGACATTTTGAAGCACTTAGTGACATTTACAAAGACTGGGCGCCTCTTTTGCGTGATCAGTTAAGTGTTTACAGTCATTTGTTTACTACAGGGAAATTAAAATGAAGCTTAATTAATTTAGGAATCACATATCGTGTGACAATTACATACAACAAAGAATCATTAGTAGTTTATATTAGTTATTCAGTTCATAATAAGCTGTATTGCTGCACAAAATCATATATGCATATATACACACAGACAACACAAATCTATAACCACAATTTCAAAGCTTAATATAAGCATTATCTAGGTGCTACTGAAATATACACATCTGTTATAGTGCTAAATACAATATAAAGCATTTACAGCACTTTACCCAAGCTCTGCATCTTATTTATATGTTGCTCATTTGATTGTACCGTTTATACTTATGCATTTACACTAAAAACAATAAAACCAATTGAGAATGGGACCAGTAATGTCTCACCTGCCTAATTCAGGGCCCATATTGTAGAAATCCTCCACTGTCGCATCGCGGCGCGAGCCATCGACCCAGTATTCCACCGAGCACGCGCCGGATCGCGAGGTGGGCATGATGGACCCTCTGAAGACCGTTGTGCTGTTATAACGAATGAAAGTAACCCCTCAGATTAGGGAAGCCCAAGAAAGTCGAAGACAGTTACATCTGGATGTCAGCTTGAGCTGCGATACGGTTACGAGTGTTGATGTTTATGAATCTGTTGCAAGTGATCCTCTGTGGTTTAAAAGGTCCAGGTTTCCATTTGCGTCTGAACGCGCGTATTAAAAGTCAGTCCAGACACTGAAGCATCACTGCGGGTTGGGTTGATTATGGAAAACAGCTTTTCCTCCAGCGATCTATCGAGATTTCACATTAATAAAAACAAATACGTTGCATATGATGATATTTCGATATCTTGATCGAAACAATAACCAAAGGCTGTTTTCAAAGTGGATTTTCAGCTTCCAAAGGGCCTCGCAGGGTGAATCGGGAAAGATCCCATCCCAAAAACTCCCACGACACGCAACGCTCAAGAAAACATCATAATCCTGCGAACACAAGCAGAGATCTGTATACCACACACGATGCGATCGCCGATCCCTTGGGATTCAATGCAGAAAACAGCAAACGATCACGTGTGATTTATCGGATGCTCTTCCGATAGCAGGTGTAGTGGATGAATTAGCAGGGAAAGATGAAGTAGATGTCGTTTGAAATGCAAATCTCACTGCCGTTTCCGCTGGTAAGGGGTGGGGAAAGGGAGGGGGTCTGTCCTCAACACACTACACCACATACACACGCACGCCCATCACCTTCTCTCCCAATCCGGGGCTTCCACTGCGGACTGCAACTGGGAACCGAAATATTCAATTAGAGGAACTAAGGTTGATGTAACGTTTCGTAACGCTTATGTAACGTTTACATTGTTTTACCGCTAAACCTTAACCCACACGTGCACATTTCCTCCCTGTCTACGTATCATAAACATGCGCACGGCTAGTTTCAGCACCCAGGACAGCGCCGTCATTTCTTCAACAAAAATAAGATGTTTTCGTCAATGCAAAACGTTAAGATCTATTTGATAGCATCCATGAGAAAAACTCTTGCCAAGTGAATTTGGTTGTGTTGGATGTTATAAACCTAAAGCCAGAAGATACAGAGATCATCTGTGTAGGATTAAAATAAACCAAATCCACAGAAGCAGTAGTACGGAGAGCGCGCACGCGACACAAGGCGCGTCACGAGACCAGTTGTTTTCAGCCACAGAAGGCACGTGATGTTCTGCAGGTTTCGGTGTATTTTCACATGATGTTAATATAAACTTTTTTTTTATAAACGCACATTTTAGTGACATTTTAACGTCGATGTAAGTGGTGAAAACAAGCGTAATGGAAAGATGCAAACTATTATGAGTGGAATATTACATCTTTTTTCCATCTTTGGTTGCCATGAAAATAATTACGTGTTATGAGGATTATTACGCTTCCAATGATGTTATATAATCGATGTGTTTTTGCTATTAAGACAATAATCATATGCATAGCAAAACTATGCTTATAGAAAAGACTTACAGTTCAATTGGTGTTAAGGATTGGCGCTACACTCGCTGCTGCCCTCTATAGGATTTCTTAAGAAAGGCTGAAATGAAAATCCCTGCAAGGCATTCCGTGCTAAATGTTTTTTACAACGCAAACTAAACAAGCATGAAAGCATTAAAAAATCATTAAGTGGTCCAGATGACTTGAGCACTATATTCAGTGTTGATCTGAAGTTGTAAACAGCTCAGGAATACAGATATTGAAACAAGCCATTGGCTAAAAATGATTTTCGTTCTCATTTGCATATAGTCAAATCTGTTTTGACTATATTTGCATATAGTCAAATCTGTTTTGACTATATAAAGCTTTGGAGGCTTTAAAGACAACAGACA
The DNA here is from genome assembly GCA_036877545.1 of Yasuhikotakia modesta. Lineage (NCBI taxonomy): Eukaryota > Metazoa > Chordata > Actinopteri > Cypriniformes > Botiidae > Yasuhikotakia > Yasuhikotakia modesta. The sequence goes on from JBAJNP010008888.1 coordinate 17,445, forward strand.
GACATTACTTCTTGAAATGGCATTAATTGCATTTGTAAATATAAAATATAAATATTTTATTACATTTCATATACTAACTTTTATAGACTAGACAGTAGTTAAGAATAGTTAACATGCCAGTTCTATTAACTGGGAACTTAAAGCAAAGTTTACCTGTAATTTCAAATCATGTTCTACTTTACTTTCCAGTGTCAAATTTACACTCTATCAATGATCAAGCAACTACAGGATCAGTGAAGTTTAGACTGAGTCTTACTCTGACCTTATTACCTTTAAAACACTGCAGGGCAACTTGTTACAATGGGAGACATTTCTGATAAACAAACTAGTATATTTAGTATTTTCAAATATGTCAATAAACATATTTTTAATGTTTAAATAATTATTCTGGGACACATGTTTCTGTTATGCAAACATGCAAAAAACTTGCATAAACATCTGCATAAACTGCATAAACATCTGCATAAAATAAAGCAAACAAATTTCTGAAAAAAGAGCATTTGTTGACTCTGTATGTGCGTAAATTAATGTTAATTCTCTGCAGCTTCATATTAAATTCATAACGTAATATTGCGTTTAATGAATCAGATTTAACCTCATGTGCATCCTGCACTGCAACCGCTAGATGGAGGCAAACGTCAAGCCATAAAAATATGCGCTATAATTCGTCTCGTAAATTCAGATTCCGGAGCGCTGTGTGAAAAGTTCCCGTGTGAATAAATCCACATGCAGGGGATTTGCTGTGTTTACAAGCCACCATAAATCATAAAGCCACAAATTACATCATCTTTTGAATGAACCCAACCAGCTGAAACCAATGCTTCTCTTACAGCTGAAACCTGAAATGTAGCTTATACAACTTTGTTTGGTTCTTCCCATTAACTGGCAGATGTTGGGGAATTTGCCTGTAAACTGTGTAACAGTTGCACACCAAAGCACACAGATCAAGACATGGTCTTAATTAGGACACAGCCTCCTTCTCCATCTCCTGATATGTTTTGCTTAAAAGGACTTTTGCTTACAGAAGCCAGACTGAAAGGACCTTTAAATGACTTCGGTGTGTTATTAAAAACATTACCCAGTGTAAGTTCACTGCCTCTAAAGGGCCATCGCCCTCTGTGATACATCTGTTTGGGATTCGTCGAAGTAAATGACCACATTTTCAGACCACTGTAAGTGCCTCAAATTGCAAAGGCTAATTTGATGCAGAAAATCCCCCCGAGGTTTTACAAGCTTTGTAAATGAGTGTGAGGCCCATTAGAGGCGATTCGTGTGTGCTTTGAGGAGTCGTGGCTGTTTTTGAGCTTTTAAATTGGTGCGGTTTTGATGTCAGCCTATTTACCATGATGGAAGTGCAAAGAGGCAATAAAGACAGTGTTTAAACCGAGCACATACTATTTCTGTTGACGCTTACGCACAATAGAGTTTCGCTTAAATAGGGGTTATTTACAAACATCTCTCAGGTAACAAAATACATTTCTATATCCATTTCATGTTTTATCTGTACTGTATGTTTGTTGCTAGGGTCATTTGGACGTCATAAAGAAAGGGTTCATTGTAGTTTAATGGCACTTCCAGTGGCTAATTCGCAGAATTAATGTTTTATATAATGGCATGTCAGGGTTGGTAGGCGATCTGGTGAACAATAGTCATTTTAGGGAAGCTACTGTAATTAAAATCGCATTTAGATAGATTGAATGTTGAATTCAATTGCTCAAAACATGCACAAAAGCGCAAATGGTTTCCACTCAACAAACACATATGGACATTCATTTGGCGCTATTACTACATGTAGGCAGTCACCTGCTGTATATAAACATTA
>JBAJNP010008889.1:0-19264 GCA_036877545.1 Yasuhikotakia modesta
GAAGAGGAACTTCTTTCTTTTGAGGGACAATTTCTTCACCCTTTTTATGAGGAAGAGGAATTTCTTTCTTTTGAGGGACAATTTCTTCATCCTTTTTAAGAGGAACATCTTTCTTTTGACATACAATTTCTTCATCCTTTTTTAGAGGAAGAGGAACTTCTTTCTTTTGAGGGACAATTTCTTCATCCTTTTTAAGAGGAACTGCTTTCTTTTGAGGGACAATTTCTTCATCCTTTTTAAGAGGAACTGCTTTCTTTTGAGGGACAATTTCTTCATCCTTTTTAAGAGGAAGAGGAACTTCTTTCTTTTGAGGGACAATTTCTTCACCCTTTTTATGAGGAAGAGGAACTTCTTTCTTTTGAGGCACAAGTTCTTCATCCTTTTTAAGAGGAAGAGGAACTTCTTTCTTTTGAGGGACAATTTCTTCACCCTTTTTATGAGGAAGAGGAACTTCTTTCTTTTGAGGGACAATTTCTTCACCCTTTTTATGAGGAAGAGGAACTTCTTTCTTTTGATGCATAATTTCTTCATCCTTTTTAAGAGGAACATCTTTCTTTTGCACAGTCACACCTTTTTCTTTAGCAACAGCTTCATCTTCCGTCTTTATAAGATAAATGTCTTCTTTTCTGTCCAGCTTGGCCTCAGAAACAGTTTTCTTCTGGGACACACGTTCCTCTGTTTTAAGGATAGTAATGGCCGCCTCCTCAGGAAAATAACCTTTCTTCTCTTTCTGTTTCTCTGTATGGGACATTTTCCTCTGTTTATGTGCAACTTCTTCTGTATCAGGAACAGTAACTTCCAGTCGTTTAAGTAAACTTTTATCCTCCAATGTTTGTGTGTAAGTTTTCTCTTTTTTCTGAGGCACAGTTCCTTCTTTTTTAGAAACAATGACAGTCCGCTTCTCTTTAAGTGAAACTATTTTTTCTGCTGTGGGTGCAGGGGCTATTTCTCTCTGATGAGGTAAAACATTCTCCTTTTCAGGCACAATTAGCTGCTTTTTGGGAGCAGGAACCATATCTCTTTTAGACAGTATCTCTGCAGTTTCTTCTGTTTTAAGACTAACAACAGTCTCTTTATTTTGATGTACTTTGACCTCTTCCAGTTTACTAACAGCAGCAGCTGGTTTCTTGTGACTTATTTCTTCAATTATATCTTCTGTCTGTGCAGACCGTGATGAAGGCACCTCTGGTTTCTTGAAAGGCTCTTGTACTTAGAAAGAATATTAAAGGTAAGAACAATGCTTCAAAACACACGACTTTAAGAGGGAGACAAGATGTGTGAAAGTGTTGTTCTAAGATCAAGACACCCTTTTCCCTTTCAATCTATTTTTGAGAAATAGCTTCTGTAAGAGATGATTGTGTAAAATAAACACTGGCTCAAGCTTTGAAATAATTCCAAGTTCTTTAAAAGAAAAATGAAGTTGATAATATATATTTTTTTAAATCATTGGACAGAACTGTAATTCCTCTCCTAAAGAAATCTGTTTAAATCTGTTAGATTTTTATTGCAATGTTAGTGTGGGACTTTTCAAGTCTAAACTTTCAATGATCTTTGGAATTTTCCCAGCTTGAACCTTTTGTGGTTTGGGTTGACCCGCGTGAAAGACATTAAAAATGTTGCACTCACTCAATTTGAACGATATGAAGAGAAAGATGATGTGCAGAAAAGAAAGAAGGCTGAATAGTGTTTATTTTGATGTACCTTCAGGCCTCCCACGTTCCTTTGGCAGTAAAAGAGTTGCGTCCTGCTGCCATTCAATCTTTGACTCAACCAGTGCAGTATCCAACACAACTTAAGAGAGTATTTAATTTTTCATTAGCACAATTTTAAGAAATATTTAAGAAGAAATTCAAGAAGAAGAGTTCACTCTAGCGAGTGGTAAGATGTTAGTAAAGTAAAAAATACAGAAAGATAAAAAAGTCTGGCAATTAGTCAAAAGAGGAGTAACACACATACAGGACTATCATACAGGCACACACAAAGTAATCAGGACAATAAAACAGTAAAAGATACGTTCAAAGAAAAGAAAGTGATATCATTGTACCTTTTACAGGGGCCACCTCTTTCTTTTGAGGCACAATTTCTTCATCCTTTTTGGGAGGAAGAGGAACCTCCTTCTTTGTAGACACAATTTCTTCCTGCTTTTTAGGTGGAAGAGGAACTTTTATCTTTTGAGGCACAATTTCTTCCTCTTTCTTAGGAGCAAGAGGAACATCTTTCTTTTGAGGTATGATTTCTTCATCCTTTTTAGGTGAAAGAGGAACTTTTTTCTTTTGAGGTATTATTTCTTCCTCTTTTTTAGGAGGAACCTCTTTCTTTTGAGGCACAATTTCTTCCTTTTTAGAAGGAAGAGAAACCTCTTTCTTTTGAGGCACAATTTCTTCCTCCTTTTTAGAAGGAAGAGAAACCTCTTTCTTTTGAGGCACAATTTCTTCCTCCTTTTTAGAAGGAAGAGAAACCTCTTTCTTTTGAGGCACAATTTCTTCCTTTTTAGGAAGAAGAAGAACCTCTTTCTTTTGAGGCACAGTCTTTTCCTCCTCTTTAGGAGGAAGAGAAACCTCTTTCTTTTGAGGTACAAACTTTTCCTCCTCTTTAAGAGGAAGAAAAACCTCTTTCTTTTGAGGCACAATCACCTCTTCTTTTTTAGCAATGGCTACCACTTCCTTCTTAATAAGGTGAATGTCTTCTTTTTTCTCTGGTGCAGGCTCAGAAATCATCATCTTCTTCTGGGACACAAGTTCCTCTTTTTTAAGAATTGTAATAGCCTCCTTTTTGGACAGAATATCTTCTTTCTCTTCAAGCGTCACTGTATGGGATATTTTCTTCTGTATATGTGCAATTTCTTCCTTATTAGGCACAGTAACTTCCAATCTTTTAACTATTCTTTCTTCTTTGTCCTCTAAGGTTTGTGTAAAAGTTTTCTGGGGCACAAGTTCTTCTGTTTTAGAAGCAGCGACAGCCTGCGTTCTTCTCAGTGAAACTTCTTCTGATGTCGGTGCAGGAGCTATTTCTTTCCTTTGGGGTATAATTTCCTCTTTTTTAGGCACAATAACAGGGGCAGGAACCATCTCTTCTACTGGCAGTGTGTCAGTGATTTCTTGTTTTGTATAACTTATTACAGTCTCTCTTTTTTTATGTACTTTGACTTCTTCCAATTTACTAACAGAAGCAACTGTTTTTTTAGGAATTATTTCTTCAATCACATCTTCTCTCTGTGTAGCTCGTAATGATGGGACCTCTGCTTTCTTGAAAGGTTCTTGTACTTAGAAAGAATATTAAAGTTAAGAACAATGCTTTAAACCGCACTGATTTAAGAGTAAGACAAGATGTGTGAAAGATTCAGGTAGATATGAAGGTAACTGAAATATAGACATACCAATATATACCATAAGACATACCTATATATGACACATATATCAAGACATACAGGTGTAAGAGATATAGCAAAAGCTAACAATAAGCATACAGCAAAAGTTTATATTGCAGGACAAAGACATGTACATGAGTAAGAGCCACCGTAAGGTCCATAAGAGTGTGGCTGAGTTCTGAAGACACATACAGACACATAACATACAGCAGAAATAATGTACCTCTCTTTGGAGCTTCTTCTTTTGGAGCTTCAATGACTGGTTCAGGTTTAACTGGAACTGTCTTAGACGGTTCTTGCTTTGTTGGTTTTGGCTTCTTTTCCTCCACAAGAACTTTAAAGAACATTTATTGTATTGTTTACAGTTTTTCATAAACACACATTAAAGAAAGCACAGTGTCACACATAATGCGCTTCCTTATGGAAGCTGGACAATTGCGAGAACGAATACAAACACATGAAAAGCGCTAAAGCTAACAAGAACAGCACACAACATTAAGTAAAAGGGATGAACAGTACCTGTGGCTGGAGGTGTAGGCTTAACCTCAGGCTTAGGCTCAGGCTTAACCTCAGGCTTACGCTTAGGCTCAGGCTTAGGCTCAGGCTTAACCCCAGGTTTAGGCTCAATCTTGGGCTCAGGTTTAACTTCAGGTTTAGGCACTGGTGTAGGCTCTTTAGGTTTAGGTTCAGGAGCAGCCGGCTTAGGCACTTCTTAATGTAATGAGGAGGTGCGTTAGTATATTTGTAAAGTTTCAGAAGAGATCAGACAGTAAAACAGTTAATGACAAACTCTAACAGAGAAAGAACACAAGACAAGCAGTGCATGATGAATGCTGCAGCAACTACATACACCAACATACACTTGGGGGTACACAAAGAGAAATTACCTGATCATATCAAGGTATTACAAAAAACATTCAAACTAAATATCTACTTTCACAAGACAACATTAAAAAAAACAAGACTGATCACCACAATATTTGTGTACACACACTGTATGAACACACACACTGTATGAACACACACAGACATATATATATATAGACACACACACACACTGTATGAACACACACACTGTATGAACACACACACTGTATGAACACACACAGACATATATATATATAGACACACACACACACACACACACACACACACACACACACTGTATGAACACACACAGACATATATATATATAGATACACACACACACACACACACACAAACACTGTATGAACACACACACTGTATGAACACACACATACACATACACTGTATGAACACACACATACACACACACACACACACACACACACACACACACACACAAACACATACATATATAAATGCACACACAAACATTCGTGTATAATACACACACACAGACAAATGACTGTGTGACAGTGAAAGTTTTCGGTACAATACCTTTTGGTTTGGGCCGTTCCTTCGGCTCAGGCACTGTGACGGCAATAACTATTTCTTCCACAGGCACTTTGGCTTTTTGGAAAAATGCAAAGTTAATTTGATCAGACAAAACACACCGATATTTGCAGGACAGAATACTGACATCACAGACACGAGAAAACAACATAATAGTGCTTTTACAAAAAACAAACAGATTAACAAAAAAATGGATTTAAAACATTGACTGACAGTCATTAAACACAATTAAAGCAGACAGGCATTTGAATACCTTCAAAAGGTACTGGTTCCACTGGTGGGGAGGGTTTGGGCTCTGGCTCCTCATAATCTTTGAGAATATTAAGAACAAACGACTCATTATTTGAACAAAACTACTTTAGCACTGAGAGAAACCTAGAAACACATGGACAAACAGAGACACGTTTACCCCACGAGGAACAGCAGAAGACTTTATGCAGAAGAAGTTTTGTGTTAATGTTAAGAACACATTAAAAAACTAATGAAAATGTCAATGAACATGCAAATTAAATTGTACAGTAAAATGTATCTTCATTTGCTGCAGCCGCCACAGAAGCAAATATAACAAAATAATCTGACAGAACACAAAACTGAACACAACACAACATAGCTAAAGATGTCAAAGAACACACACAACATACACACTAACGCACAAAATACAAAATAAACCAAATGAAAGCGTGTTTGGCAACAAGAAGCTAAAAAGCAGCGAGCTGTTTTCTCACTCAGTACCTTTCGTTGGAGCTTCTTGTCTCATTGCTAGAGTTTTCCTATCAACAGCCTCTTCGACTGGGATCCTCGGAGCTGATGAGACACAGAGAGATCTCAGAACAATCCCAAAAACATTAAAACAACTCACTTCAAAAACACATACAGTTCTGTGTTAAAGAAATAAACATAAATTACCCAAGTTAAATTGTTAATTTGATAAAGTTGAACACAGAATGACAAAAACAGACTGGTGAACATAAAGATTTGACACACACAAGACGTCACGTTACACTGTGAGCTGAAGATAAACAATATGAAGACAAACATACGACATACTCTGTGAACAAACAAAGGTGGAAAGAGATTTAAAGGTGGAAAGAGGGTTAGAGCGACACGGTGAATGTGAATTTGTCGACCCAAAAGCTCTCAGTTATACCTGTGACAGATATTTCCTCCACAACTCTCTCTTCTGTCCAGCTCACATACTCTGACAAAGGGTAGAAAGTTGTTAAATGTGTCCAAAGAAGAACAACTTATTTTGCTGTTGCATATATTATGGCGTTATTTGGTTATTTCACGCAAGATGTTTGATAACAGACAAAACGAACATCACACAATGTTATTTCTTTCTTTTTAAACAGGTGTGTTGTTAAAAGATGACGTTAATATTGATGTCCATAGTTAAGTTATCCCTATTTTAATAGATGACGTAATCAAATGAAAAGGGCGACTAAAAAAAATGAATAAGTTAGTTCATAATAAAAGTGCAGTTTACCTTGGGTTTCCATTTTCTCTTCATAATGATAATATTCCATAGAAGACTCAGCTTTTCAGAAATAGTAAACGTGTGAGTAACTGTCTTTAGATAAGGATTTCCATATTTATGGAACTAAATGTACATGAAACCCCAATCTTACCTTCTATAGTTAATGCAGATGGTGCCTCAGGCACTTGGATTGACGTATCAGGGATATCTGTGTGAGTATTTAACAGTTTTACTTTTACGTCCATTTACTTGAAGGAATTATTATAAATAATCTACAAACGTGCACTCTGTGTAACCATGGCTTACATTAAGGGAGTGGTCTAAAAATGTAAATACTTACCATAAGGTACCCTTTCTATATCAATTTCTGAGGGAAAGAAAAGAAAAATAATATAAGGCGCTTTCTTGTACTAGAGATTGTTACTCAAGACAATTCTGCACGGACGCGGTACCGACCTTTGCCTGACAGATAAAGCTCAGCTGTGCTTTTAGCTTCGCCCCTGGGCTCCAATCTTACAATGACCGAGTACACGCCTAAAGGATTATTGATTTGTTAAATGGGCCTTCTCATGTAAACACATTAAAACGAATAGTTGTGCCGCACTGGAACCCCACAAACCTTCATCCTCAGAAGTTACGTTGCGGATGATCATGAAGTGGCGTCGTCCTTCACTTCGGAAGGTATATTTGGGGCTCTCTTTGAGCTCCCATGTGTCCTTATACCATGTTACAATAGCATTGTCGAAAGACACTTCGCATTCAAACGTGGCAGATTGGTGTTCTCGCACCACAATGTTCTGGATGCGTTTGGTGAAATGTATTTGCTCAGCTAAAAAGAGATAACGCAAGATGGTTCATTAGCAATGAAATCTGTGATGTTGGAAATTTTTCACTCTAGGTTTTAGTGGGTAATTCAAAACATTGTGTTAAACTGTAGAGTCTGTTTGTTTAGAATTAACTATTGAAGAATGCCAGGAAAATGTGAAGAGAAGAATTCTTGGGGAAAAAAGAAGAGTTTGGAGTGTCTCCAAAAGAGATGAAGTCAAAGATGATGGTAGAAGAGGTTAGTAGATGATTTATACTAAAGAAAAAATGAGTTTGACAATTCAGGAATTACATACACACCTTCAACCCAAAGATTTGAAGTCGTTTCAAGATCTTTATATTTGCAGGTATATTCTCCTTGATCTTCTGGTCTAACATCTTTGATTGAAAGCTTCTGAGTGTAATTGTCCACAGCAAATGTGTATCTGCTGTGAGTCTCTAAACGCTTCCCGTTTCTAAACCACTGGGTTTTTACATTAGGTACAGAGAACTGGCATGTCAGTGTACATGTCTGGCCTTCCTTACCAGCCACATCCTGCAAATGCTCTTCCACCTCAGCTTCTGTGGAACAAATAAGGGACGATACTGTAAAAATTACAATAATAAATATTCACTAAAAGGAAATTAAATGTTGCTGCTACATACCCAGAACTGTCAGCTTAGCACTGGAGATATGTGGACCACACACAATACGGTAATTGCCCTGATCTCTGGTCTGGCAATCTTTTATCTTCAAGATGTGACGGTCACCCACAACTTTGATTTCATACTTGTCGCCACTGTCAAGTTTCTGGGTTCCTTTATACCAGGTGAGTGAGATTTCTGGATAATTAATCTGGATCTCACATTCAAACACAGCGTCCTTCTGAACGGTCGTTGTCTGATCTGTGATGTCACTCATTACAGTGACAGGCTGTATAGTAAAAGCACAAAAAATGCATTTACACCGAGTGTAAAAAGTTACATAACCTAAATAATTCCCTTAAAGTACTGAATGTGACCCTTTGAGTTTTTGCTGTATGCACCAAAACTTTAAGTTCAACAAATAATAACACCTCAGTTTGTTCCATTCTCTTTTGCAAATCAGATACAAGTTTAGCCAAATCCTCCTCAGACTCTCTTCCAACATGTTCCACTTCCTAAAATGAAAATTAGATGAGTAACGTAAATGAAAGGAATGCGAGTAAAATGCAAAACATTTAACAATAAGTTTAGCGGAATATAATCATATGAATCATGTTGATATGAATCGGTCTTACCGGTCTTCCACTTTCTAATTCTCTCTCTTTCTTTAAAAACTCAATGGCTTGAAGGATTCCACGGTAGTCTGTGATTCCGTACATGCGAGCATATTTCTCGTACTCTTTAGGATCAACGTTCCTCAGCAACTCAACAATGTCAATTTCCTTTTCCTCTTTAGGGCTCTTTTGCTTTGATGGTGTCCTGTAAAACCCAAACATCACACATTAGGTACTTGCTAATGTTTTTGGCATGCAAAATTACCAAATTGGTAATTTTATCCCCTAGTGATCATTTGTGAAATTGAAAAATCTCAGAATATTGATTTATTGATTATTTATCTGCTAGTATTCAAAATTAACTCACTTCTTCAGTTTGACCACCTCTGGTCCGGCCTCTTTCTTCTGTTCAACATTCAAGTCGATGCTGGATTCGATTTCTCCATGTGTGTTTGAGGCGACACATCTGTACTGTCCAGCGTCAGATTTGGTCACATCTTTAATCTGCAGCTTGGCCTCTTGGCCCTTTTGTTCGATGCTGATACGACCACCATGAGTCATCTGCCTCCATTTACCCTTCATCCACTTCACGTTGGGAATGGGATCACCACCAACTTTAGCAATGAAGGTAGCTGTGCCCTCTGTAGGTAGAGTACATGTATCACATACAGCTTTCATAACACTTTCTTCTGCATTTGAATGAGCCCTCCATTCTTACTCGGTAAGGTCGGTCACTTACTCTCAATGATACGAACACTCTTGGGCTCCTCAATGAAAAACAAGTTGTCCAGCTTTTTCACAGCTTGTGGTGGTGAAGGCACTTCCTGGGCTGGTGGAGGTGCCTCAGCTTTCTCTGCAATTTTGATGGCAAATATTAGTAAAATCTAAAGAAACTTTGTTTCTCTTTACAGATGCAAGAGCCAAGGCTAAAGCAATATCTTTACAAAACACAAACAAAACGTCTGCCAGCACCTGTTTATTAAGAAGCACAATCGCAAGAACAGTAAGACAGCCAAGACATTTGCAAAGAAGCAAGAACATTTGCAAAGAAGCAAGATTTGGCCGATCTGCAAAATAACTGACATTTTCTTGTAGACAATGTGGACAAGAAACATCTGCATGGCCAAACAATGAGTTAGCAATGGCAAGAAAGAAAATAGAAAGTACTGAAAGAATAATAATTAGTTGATGAGTCGTATATTTGCAAACAGCCAACACAGTGGTATAGTTAGGATAAAGCACATGGTATTTCTGCATATATCAAGGAATATAAAAGCAGCGAGAAAAGGGAAACCAAGAGCAATGCTCTTCGCATAAACAAGGAAAATACCTTTGATGGTAACTTTACACTTGCAGAACTCACTGCCAGCGTCATTGGTTGCCTTACAGAGATAATCGCCCGCATCTGTCTTAGACACACGGCTCATCTCCAATGTGGCAGTGCCATCAACAAACGTGATCTTAGTGCTTGCAGATGAAGAAAGCTCTCGTCTGTCCTTCATCCACTGAATCTTAAATGGAGGAGATCCACGTACATGGCAGCTGAGGGTGATGGGCTCACCAGCAGACACGGTCACTGGCTTAAGAGGTACATCAAAGCTTGGTGGTACCTTTTGTGCTGCATTTAAAAATACAGTAAATGTGAGTTATTTACACTTTAAACCCTTACCGGTACAGAAACATTAGGATAGACAACATACCACCAAATCAGACAGAGACTTTTTAGAGGAGCTTTTTGCAAATATTTTAACATTTGTGCAATGCGTTGCATAGCACATGCCTCAGAAAAGACATACAGAAAAAGAAGCAGCAGATTCTACCTGTGATGTGAACTGACACTTCACAAGAGGCACTTCCAGCTTCATTGGTGGCTTGGCATCTATATGCGCCACTATCTGACACCTGGGATTTTTTGATGCACAGAACAGCCACGCTGCTTTTGAAGGTTATATCATAACAGTCTGAGGTGAAGATTTCAGTGCCTTCTTTGTACCAGTTCACAGTCAGTGGCTGTGATCCAGATACACGACCCTCCAGCTTCACCATTTTGCCCTCAGTGTCCTCCACAGTTGCTGAAGGCTTTTTGGTAAAACTAGGCGGAACTTTGCGCTCTATAGAAACAATAAATAAATGTGTTGTTAAAAAAAAGGTTTTTTTTTTGTCAAAGCTATCTAAACACACCAAAGCGCTTGCAACAAAAGAATTTGTGAAAGATGTTCAACAGTGTCACCTGTTGACAGATTGCAAGCATAGAGTCCAAAGAAAAATACAACTAGCGCAAGCATAAAGAATAAAAGACATACTCAAGCTTAAGAAAAGAAAGCACTTTGGTGAGCACCAGAGCAAGACAATATAGACAGTCACATTAACAAGCAGTGACCAAATACCTTTCACAGAAACCTCTGTTGAACAAGAGTCCTTCCCAATATCATTACTAGCGTGGCAAGAGTAACGGCCAGAATCTGTCTTATCAGCCTTCAGAATTGTCAAATGAGCTGTGTTTTCCACAAATGATATCTTATAATTGCCCCCTGTGCGGATGTCTTTGTGATCTTTGGACCATGTGACTTTAATTGGCTGTGATCCTGTCATGTGGCATTCCAGCTCTACTGAGTCTCCCACCGTGACTTCCACAGGCGTAAGCTTTCTATCAAATACAGGTGGATATCTTGGCTCTGAAAAGTTAAGAGTAAAATAAAAGATAACACAGTTGCATAGTCACATTATCACATTTCACCTCTGCAAACAAAACCACAAACATTTATTAAAAGACAAAAGGTAAGAAACAGACCTTGAAGTGTAAGCTTGGCTCTACAAGAAGCCGTTCCAACACTGTTGGTTGCAACACAAGTGTACTCTCCAGAATGTCTCATTTCACCCCTGGCTATTTTTAGGATGGCAGAGTTATCATCAAAAGTCATTGTATATTCTGAATCGCTCCTAAGAGGTTCACCATCTTTGAGCCAAGACACCTCCATAGGAGAGGATCCTGCTACACGACACTCAAACTGAACAGGCTGTCCTTCAGTCTGGGTAATGCTAGTAATTTTTTTAGGGAAAGATGGAGGTGTTTTCACATCTGAAAGGAAACAATTTAGCAAAATGCATGGATAATGTTATACAGTGCAATTGGAAAATTAGAACCATTTACAGGCTTATAAGACCAAAAGAAACTAGCAGTATCACCTTGTACAGTTAAAAGGCAGCTGGAAGAGGCAGATCCAATGCTGTTTTCTGCCTTACATGTGTATTCACCAATGTCAGATTTTGAAACTTTAGCTAATTTCAAGCAGGCAGTGCCTTTGAGAAACTCCATCCTGCAGGTCGGAGAAGATCGTACTTTGCCATCCGCCTTGAACCATGACACTTTAATTTCAGGAGTGCCACCGATCTGGCATTTCAGACAAACTGCATCACCCACGGTTACGTCCATAGATTCCAAGCTCTCAATAAAGAACGGTGGTTCTAAAAGTGACAAATACATTGTCTGAGACATTAAGACAAGCATGCAAATGTACATTTGATCTCACAATAACTACATTGAGTCAGCAACAACAAACCTAAAATGGACACTGAAGCATCACAAGTGTCGTGTCCGGCGTCATTGGAAACCTCACAAGTGTATTTCCCAGCAGCCTCTTTATCACTGTTTAGACACTCAAGGATGCAGGAGCTCTCAGTAGTTGTAATGTTGTACTTGTAAGAGGAGAAAATCTCCTGGCCATCTTTGTGCCATTTCACAAGAATCTTTGGGCTTCCCGCATATGTGCATTCAAGTATCAGCGATTTGCCCATTTCAACAGAAACTGTCTTTAGCTTCTTAACAAAGTGTGCAGCCTCTGAATGAAAGAAACCATGTATATGTGAGATAAACAAGTGTGCTACATCAGAGGTAGAAATTAACATATCTACTAAATTAAAACTAACCTTTAACAAACAGGTTCACTGGGCAATTTTCCTTCCCTGCATCATTAATGATCTGGCAAGTGTACTCGCCAGCATGGGATTTGTCAATGTTGTAGAGCTCTAGGATGGCAGTATCTCCTTTTAAAGCAATCTCACAGCCTTTACCAGGCACTATTTCTGTGCTGCCTCTGAACCATTTCAGTTTCATTGGGGTACTTCCTGCAACTTTTGCTGTAAAGGTCACAGTTGTACCTGGAAGAGCTTCCACTGGTTGAGGTGTGGTCACAAAAGATGGAGGTTCTGCAGCAAATGTGAGAAGGGTAAGTTTGTAAATTGTGCCTTGGGATCCGATAACTTTAAATTAGTAGATTTAAAATTAGAACAAATAAAGACAAAGGGTTTAACTTTAATTTGTAACACTAACCTTTAACAACCAGGGAAGCAGATGTTTCTGCAACCCCAGCACTGTTTACAGCTTTACATTTGTATGTGCCTGAGTCTGACAGTTTCAAAGTTGGCATTTTCAATGTGCAGGTATTCTCAGCAAAAGAAATATCATAGTTTGGCCCACTTTTAAGCTCCTCTTCATTATGGTACCAAGAGATGGTGAGAGGACCAGACCCTGAGGCTTTACAATCCATTTCAATAGTTTTGCCAACAATACTCTGTGTGTCCTTCAGCTTTCGTGAGAATGAAGGAGGGACAATTTTGTCTGTTTGTCAAAAAACAAACAAACAAAACAAACATTCAGCCTTCAAATTTATCACACAAAATCACAAGAAATTCTTAAAAGGAATAGCATATACATGAAATTAGAACATTACTGACCCAAAACAGTTAGGTGCATTTTGCAGCTATCACTGCCAACTTCGTTCTTAATCTCGAATGTGTATTCTCCAGTATCACTTTTCTCTATTGACAAGAATTTAAGACTAGAGATCATTTTTGAGAAGGTGATTTTGTATTTCCTGCCAGAGGACAACTCCACACCATCCTTGTACCATTTTGGTTTAAGCTCTGGAGTTCCAGATACAGTGCACTCAAAGGTCGCAGAGTCACCCGCAGTAACACTGATCGATTCAGTTTTATCCACAATTGCTGCAGGTTCTAGAAATTTAGAAGCATCATTTAGTTAAGTTAAAACTCAGTTAAATAAACATGTGGAGGAAATAAACTGATTAGCAACAGAAAGCCTTTAACATAATCTTACAAACCTAGAACTGTTAAGGTGGCTGTGCATTCTGCAACACCAGCATCATTTTTGATTTGGCAAGTGTATTTTCCAGGAGTGGTAGAATCAGCTTTAAAAACTCTCAGGGTGACCTGATTATTCTCAAATGTAATTTTCCTGTTGTCACCATCTCTGAGAATGTGATCTTTATTCTGAACCCAAGACACCGTCATAGGCTGAGAGCCTTTGATTGTAGCTGACAAAACCACCTCCTCACCAGAGATGGCTGTTGTATTGGATAGTTTCTTCACAAAGGCTGGTGGTTCTGCGTGGCAGCAAGAGAATAATAAGACAAATAGGTAAAACAAAGATAACCACACGTACAACTGCTCTCTTACTAACCTCTTAGCTTTACTGTTCCCTGGCAGGTATCGCTTCCTACATTATTTGATGCTTTGCACTCATATTCTCCTGCATCTAATGTCTCCAGTCCAAGAATGTGGAGAGTTGCAGAGCATCCCTCAGACACAAACTTATACTTTCTACTCTCCTTTAATGGCTTTTTATCTTTAAACCATGTTATCTCAAAAGGACCCGAGCCTTTTAGCTCACAGGCAAGACTGGCATCTTTGCCTTTCAGTCCTTCGACTGGTGTTGGTGCCTTGTGGAAAACTGGTGGTTCTACAAAAACACAATTCAAATCAAAATGAGCACTATAAACAATTTAAATTGATAGAACATTACACAAACTAAATATAACCCCATTTTAAAATCAATAAATCAAATTAATCAAGTAGAATGAAATTCTGTATAAATTGTCTCAATAGACAAATTGTTAAATTTAAATGTGACTATTTACATAATGAAAAAGGTTTTATAATATGTGTAATCTACAAAGAAATTCATTCTGCTTGGGCTGTCATGAACAAGGCTACACTCTTAGAAACAAAGGTGCTAGGAAGGGTTCTTTGTAGTGATGCGTTTTTTGTTTTTAAAGAAACTCTGTTCATAAAGCCTCCTCACAGAATGTACAACATTTTTCCTTTGTGCTATAGTAAAGTTCTGCAAGTGAAAGTTAAAAGTTCTTTACGGAAGACAAAGAACCTAATGACCTCCATTTTTTTACGACTGTAGTATCAGTTAACATTTATGTTGTTAAATAAGCTGTATGGAAGCTGTATCTTCTGTCAAACCTTTGACTGTGAGTGTGGTGCTACAACTCTTTGTTCCAGCATCATTCTGGGCTTCACAGGTGTAGACTCCATTATCCTCAAAGGTGGCATTAAAAATTTCAAGGACTGCAACCGAGCCATCAAAAGTCATTCTCAGGTTGCCACCATCACTGAGCACAGCATCATTTTTGTACCAGCTTATTTTCAGAGGAGCTGTGCCAGTTACTTTGCATTCAAGCTGGAGAGGCTCCGCCATCTTTATGATCTTTGTAGCTGGGAGTTTTTGTACAAACTCTGGAGGCTCTGCAAAATCAAAATTTGAAATGTTAGCCTGCTGATGACACTGTAACATATAAAATGGAGGATTAAAGATTTCAAGAAGGCAGCAGATGACGAAATGCAGATGGTTGCTAAAAGGAAGCAAAGCAAAATGATGAAGAGTAATGGGATAAGATGAT
Source organism: Yasuhikotakia modesta (assembly GCA_036877545.1). Taxonomy (NCBI): domain Eukaryota; kingdom Metazoa; phylum Chordata; class Actinopteri; order Cypriniformes; family Botiidae; genus Yasuhikotakia; species Yasuhikotakia modesta. Next base: position 15,052 of record JBAJNP010008889.1, read on the forward strand.
GGTAAAAAGCAGACAGACAACTCACAAGCACAACAAGATCATGCAAATGGTAAAGCATGATTAAATAATGGTATGGAAGAGCACTGATAAGGGTACTTAAAAAGAGGTCCAACCTTTGACTAACAAGGTTGTGGTGCATTTACAGGTGCCAGCATCATTGCTAATTTGGCAAGAGTAAGTTCCACTGTGTGAAATTCCAACCGCAAAAAGATCTAGGAAGCATGAGAGGCCTTCCAGACCGGTAAAACAGGATGGTCCACAGATCATCTCAGTGTCATCTTTGAACCATTTCACCGTAAAGGGTGGTGTTCCCTTGAAAGTACTCTTAAACCGAACAGTGGTATTTGGTATGACAGCCTGTGGTTCTGGAACCAGCACAAAGCTTGGTGGCTCTAAATCATTGATGGAAAAGAAAAGACAAACACATATGTTAAGAAACTGGCACCCATCAGAGACTGTAGTGAATATGAGATTAAAATCTACTAAAGCTACTTTGGCCTTCTGACCTTTCACCCTCAGTGTGCCACTGCATTCACAACTGCCCGCTTTGTTTGTAAGTTTACAAGCGTATGTTCCAGTGTCAGCTTTCTCTAAACACTCAATCTCCAAAGACACACTGCTTTCATCTTGAAGTATCTTATGTTTGGTTCTTCCAGACAGTTTGGTTCCGTCCTTCATCCACTCCACAGTTATAGGGAGTGAGCCTGATATCTTACATCCGATTTGAACACTTGTGCCTAAAATTTCCTCCATTTCACTCAAAGGTTTGATAAAGGAGGGGGGAATTATTTGCTCTGTTTGTAAGACAAAGAAAACATTACATAAATATCCCTGTAGATCATAAACTAAACAACTAATACATTTACTGTATCATGAACAAGCACTAACCTAATACATTTAAGGTCACTTTGCACTGGCAGGCACTGATGTGGTTGGAAACCTCAAAATCATAAGTTCCTTTGTCCTCCAACTGAACAGACTGAATTTTAAGTTGGCTGACATTATTGACAAAGCTGAGGCTGTGCTGCATTGATGGCACCATTTCTTTGCCATCTTTATTCCATTTGACTTTAAGCTCAGGAGAGCCTGTGACTTTACACTCAAAACTGACCGGATCTCCAGCAGTGACGTTAATCACCTCTGGTTTCTCAACGATCTGAGGAGGTTCTAAGGATTACATAACAAACATGTTTATTGTAGCAAATCTTTTGATTGGTAATCTTTAGGGTAGCCAACTAAAAATACTTGGAAAAATAACCAACCTTGAACCAAAAGGGTAGCAAAACACTTCTCCTGCCCTGCCTCATTCACAGCTTGACAGGTGTATCTTCCACTGTGGTTAGACTCACACACAGGGATTCTCAAAATGGCAATATTGTTCTCAAACATCCTTTCAAGTTTAGGATCCTCCATGATCCAGTTTTCATCTTTCTGCCATTGTATGGACAGAGGTTGTGACCCTCTTACAACACACCTAAACTCAGCCACTTTTCCAAGAACTGTGACAATGTTCTCAATTCTTTCCACAAATGATGGAGGTTCTGATAGGACATGCAAGAAATATGTAAGAATTAAAGGGAGATAAAATCAAACACAAAGCAAAAATTCAATCAAAATATCAAAGCTAACCTTTAATACTGAGTGTAGTCTGACTTGAACAACTGCCAACTTCATTTGCAACAATGCATTGATATTCTCCAACATCTAAAGCATCACATTTCTGCACATCAAGAGTCATTATAGAGCCATTCTTCTGCAAAATCACATGCTTGAGGCTTGATTTAATTTCCTTTGAGTCCTTTTGCCAGGTGACCTCAAAAGGAGCTGTGCCCTTCACCTGGGATTCAAAATATGCATTGGAGCCATTCACAACCTCAAGAGGACTTAACAATTTCACAAAAGCTGGTGGCTCTGAAAGGAGGAAACATTTGGAATAAAAACATCAATTTTCTAAGCATATACGTGGACAAAACCTGATCGTAAATCTGTAAAATACACTAAATACTAACCTTTCACTTTTAATTCCATACTACAGCTCTCACTTCCTGCTTCATTACGGGCTTCACAGTAGTAAACTCCGCTGTCTTTAATATCACTGCTGCTTATCTCAAGCCGCGCCAAAGAATCAACAAAAGTAATTTTATGCTTGTCACTTGGACTTATTTCATTTCCATCTCTGAACCAGTATGTGTCTATCTCAGGCGTGCCCGTGACCTGACATTCAAAAACTACCAACTGGCCAGGCTTAACCACTGATATTTTTTCAGGTTTACGGGTAAATTTAGGGGGTTCTGCAAAAGTGAAAACAATGCAAACACTTTAAGCATTTAACAAAGTTTAGAGTAAGCCCAAAATATGTTGTTAAAATAATTTAAACTTAACCTTTTACGAAGAGGGTTGCTTGGCAAGCATCTGATCCAACATCATTGCTTATTTCACAAGCATATTCTCCTGAATCTGATGGCTTAGCAAAAAACAGCTCGAGTGAGCTGGAGGTGTCAGTTTTCTGAATTGAACAGTCAATCCCTGATGAAATTTCTTTCTTATTTCTGAACCACTTAATGGTCAGTGGTGGCGTTCCAGATAGAAGTACATTGAACTGCACTTTGGATCCAGGAATAACATCTTGTGATTCTGGCCTCTCAATGATGGTAGGAGGTTCTGCATTTAAAAGAATAAAATTGGGTGGTCTTATGTGATCTTCACTTTAAGAATTAAGTATAATGTAAGAAGAAGTGTTGTTGGATATACATCTTATGTTGATCCTGGAAAAATATTCTTGCTAAACAAAAATGGGCTAACTCATACCCCTAACCCAACACCTATAATCAAATCCCTAAACAGCTTTAATGTACTGCAAATATTAAGCCTAAACATATTTAAATATGACTGGTTAATAGGAATGTTGTTGCAGGACAAGCAAAGATGTTGATCCATGAACATTCTTGTTCTTCTTGCTCTAATTTGATGCTAAAATAAAGTAACTTTACAATTTACAAGAACTATCAAATAATGACTCAAAAACTGTTATTTGCAAACCTTTAACTTTGAGTGTTCCTGAACACTGGGCAGTGCCTGCTTGGTTTTTAGCAATGCAAGTGTAACTGCCACTATCTGAACTATCAAGACGACTGATTTCCAAGGATGCTGCATTCTCAAAGAAAATGCATTTGTGTTTCTCATCAGTCTGTATCTCCTTATTTTCCTTGAACCAAGTGACATTTATGGGAAGAGATCCAGAGACCAGACACTCCAGTTGTGTGAACGATCCTTTTATACTCTCTGCTGCCTTCAACTTTCTTGTGAAAGAGGGCTTGATTATTTGATCTGTTGCAGTGAAAGGAAAATAATCGTTTTAAAGATGAATCTATAATTTCCTACAAATTAAAAAAACAAAGTTTGACTTGTTCATCCCAACATACTAACCTAAAACAGTCACAACTGCCTCGCATGTGCTCTTTCCAGCATCATTTGAAACCTCAAAGGTAAATTCTCCATCATCACTCTTCTCTGTGGTGAGGATTTTTAATGTGGAGCTTGTATCAGTACTGTGTACTTTGTACTTTCTGCCCGATGTCAACTCCTTACCGTCCTTCACCCATTTTGCTTTAAGAACTTTGGACCCGGAGTACCTGCACTCTAGAGTGGCAGGATCACCTACTGTGACACTGATAGACTTGGCTGGTTCTGTGATGTTTGCAGGTTCTAAAATTACAGTAAAACAATGAATTATGAGATTAATTGTAAATAAACATTTAAATTAACTGACAGCCCTAACATGGAAGTGACATTTGAAGCATAATGCTGAGACAAAGAAATCTATACATGTGAAAGGAGTTTTTAAACTATTACAACACACCTTTTACTCCCAGTACTGCTGTACATTTTTGACTACCGGCTTCATTTTGAGCATGGCAAGTATATTTTCCACCATGTTTTAACTGCACACCAGAAATGTGTAGCACTGCGGTCAGGTTCTCAAAAGATATCTGAACATGCTCAGATTCCTTTATCTCATGGTCATCTTTCATCCAAGAGACAGTCATGGGCAATGACCCTTTAAGAACACACTGCAAGGAAATATCTCCACCAAGAAGGACATTTGTGTTATCCAACTTCTGCACAAATGATGGTGGCTCTAATTGAAGGATATCAATACAAAATGTTATTATAATGTTCCAATGGTTCACTGTACCTTCACTTAAAGAAATGA
>JBAJNP010008890.1:0-19262 GCA_036877545.1 Yasuhikotakia modesta
GTGAATGTTAGTGTATTGTAATCGTAATTAGTTTTATTTTAAATCAATTAAAGCCTATAGTATGCCTCCATTTAGAAGGGGAAGTGTGTGGGAATTTATGTGAGCGGTGGTGGGGGGTGTCCTGCTATAGAGATTCTTCATCTCTGGAATCTATTCACTCATGTCTCTGATTCTCAACAAGATGCCCAAGGCGCTGTGTGTTTTTTGAGTGTGTGAGTTTGTGTGCAGTTGTTATTGTGAGCGGGATATGTGTAAGCTGTTGCTCTCTCACTCTCTTTCTCTCTCTCTCCCTCTGTCTTTCTATTAGACAAAGAGCCACTTGTAGGAGCTCTGCTTGAGAGTGGACAATCACATGACCAACACACTCTATACATACACCCGGCGTCTCCGCAATGAGTGTGTGTGTGTTCATTCAGAATTAGATAGGTGACTGCCTTTCCATTCAGTCTAGCAAGGATTTGTTCCATACCAAAAATAAAAGTGAAGTTTCCAGTCTTTCAATTTTATAAGGTGTGCACACACATAAAATGTATGTTGTGTATATGAGAATTAACGTTGTCAATCCGTTGTGGATGTTAGACGTAATGCCAAGTCGTGATTACAGACCCTCTCAGAATGTAGGCGCTTATTGGTAAAGGGTGTCTGTGTCTATGTCTCTCTCTCTCTCTCTCTCTCTCTCTCTCTCTCGTGAATGAGGCTGATTTGCATGGCTGCTGTATTCAGTATTTAATTGGTGCCATTCAGTCCTGGTCTAATCCCGTGTTCGCTTGTTCAAAAAAAAGCTAGGAGGCCTCTTATTGTGTGTGTGTAGAAGTCTATGTGTGTCACACAGTGCACAGAAACTCAAGAGTGTGTGTGTGTGCATAATTGCATTTACAATTTGAATTAAGACACCCCCCCCACAATTCAGTTTTTAAGCAGTAAATGATGCCAAAGTTGTTCATTATCCCAGCTCTGTCTTACTAAAATTCAGTTATTCTGATTTTGCTCCCTAATTATGCCTGATAACAGTCACGTAACACTGGTAAATTTCATTAATCATTTTACTACATTATTTAATGCTTAGCAGATCATTAGCTCAAACTGATGTTATTTTTTAGACTAAAAATTAAAATCTGTTCATTTCCCTGAAACACATAAACACTGTGTCACAATCAGAACAATCTATCAGCCTGACACAGCAACGTTAGCTCAAATCATGAGTCTAGTGTGAGATTGTGTTTTTCACCCCAGTGGCAGACTTTAGATGAAACCCGTTTAGAAATATTACTTTTACTTAATACTTTTTCATTTGCTAGCGCTACTTAAATTATAAATTTCTTCCTTAAATGTCCATTTAAAAAGTATGAAAGCTATTAAAAAAACTATTAAAGTTTAAACAAAGCAATTCCTTCCTCATATTTTTCATATATTCATATTTAAATGTTCATGACCTACCGATCTGTTAAACATTATGTATTGGTTGTTTTTGACTGCATACACAGAGACACAAACCTCTAGAAAGTTTATTTAAATTATTCTCCAATAAAACAAATCTTCTTAAAATCAGATTCATGTATGTTTGTGTATTTTAGGGAGTGTTTTAACTATCATTTATTCATCACACACACAATCGCATAGAGCCTGTCTCAGGTCTCATTTCTGAGAAGATCAGACCTTTCAGAAGTTTTGCAGCAGCTGCTGATTTGACAGGAAGTGATGAAGTCTTTTGTTCAGAGTTGAGAAGGTCAGATTCTTCCTTTTCTTGCTCTGTTTCTCTCTCTGGTTCTGATTTGTTCAGTCATAGACAGTTGTCAGAGGAAGGGCACAAGTTTGACATCTTTATTGATGGGAAAAAGAGAAGGATGAAAAGAGAGATCTAAAAACAGAGGGATAAAGGAACGACTGATAGAAACAGAGAAGAGACCGCAGACGTGGAAGGCAAATGTCACACAAAGAGTTTAACCCTGCAGAAGTCCTTCAGTCATGCAAATCTCTCGTTCTCTCACACTCATGCTCTAGTTGTGTCTCTGAATGCTCCAGATCTGCTTTCATAAAGCACTGGTAGATCGTCCTGAAGTCATTAAGCTCTAATATTTACTCATTGTCTGGGTCACTGACGAAGGAGAGGGTGTTTAATGACCTACTTGAATTCTTCACATGGTTACTGTTTGCTCTGGATTGTTTTTTTAGCTCCTCTAACATTGTAAAATTTATTATTGTTTTTATATTTCCAATAACTGGTTTTGTTTTAAATATAGTAAAAACCTAGTGTTAGAAAAATGTCAATGAATTATAAATGTAATATATTCATTTAATTTAACTGGCTAAATTGACATCAGGCTTAAAGTTTATTTATAGTTACATCAATAGGCGGATCAGTCATTGGTTTTGTACAGTGTTTTGTACAGTAACAACTGTACAGTTTATAACTGTATAAACTACAGCATATGAACCATACACTGTCAGTTACAGTTTGTTTATGTTTAAGCGTGTCTATCTGTTCTTATTGTTTTTTTGTTTTTCTTACCGATACCATAATTGTGTTTCAAAAGGGCGTTAATCACCTCACACACGTGTGAATACATATACAGCATGTTTGGTAAATGGAAGAGAGTCCACACACCAGTAAAAAAGCTTTTGTTGCTAATTCGTCTGTGAAGATGTTTTATGCGCTGTTTAAGTAGTAAAAACAGCCTGCAGTGAGCAGCACTATAGCATTAGAATTGCATTATACAGAACCAATATCTGAGTTTGATCAGGACCATATATCATGAAAAGGCAAATATATTGTGTTTATCTCATTTAAAGGTTTTGTTTGTCTGTTTACTGCATCATTCAGTTTGTGTGTATGTTTCTTTGATTATAGGCTGTGTGTGTTTGTGTCTACATCTCTTGTTGGTAGTTTTAGTAGATTTTTGTTTATGTGTGTTTGCATTTTTTGTCTGTGTGTATGTGTTTGTAGTTTTAGGAGTTGTCTGTGTGTTTGCATTTGTTCTTGTGTGCGGTTAGCAGTAAAATGTGTAAAAGACTATGTTGCAATTATATCCCCTTACAGACGCCTACTAACACACGCACACACAGTTAGTGTTACTGAGAATGAATAAGATATTTCCTGTATGTTTGTGTGGTGTTAATCATCACATGAGCAATAAATTATAAACTTCCATAAATGAAGTGAGATGCTTCTCTTTCCCTGTCCAATAAATCAAAGTCAGCCGATCTCACCATGCAGCGCATTTCTATTTTTTTTCTTTTACTTTACTCTCATCATTTAAAATTGTTTTTTTTATTTTGAACTATGTTATTAAGAGGAAAGAGGAATGGTGATAGTCCCACTGGGGTGGTTTGTGGAGAGTTTTGGCAGTCTTGGGAGGTGAACCCAGGTTTTCCGCTCCTGAGCGTGAACTTCAGAGAGCCAGAATTAGACATAAGTGTGTGTGTGTGTTTGATGTATTGTGACTCTGTATGCTTTGTTTTGCAGGTTTGTTTCTGGAAAAGGCTTGGTGATTTACCCGGAGATTGGGGATAAACTGGACATTATCTGCCCAAAGGGCGACATGGGACGGCCATATGAGTTTTATAAACTCTACTTGGTGAAGAAAGAACAGGCAGAGTCGTGCAGCACCATACTGGACCCAAATGTTCTGGTGACATGCAACAAGCCAGAGAAAGACATCAAATTCACCATCAAGTTCCAGGAGTTCAGCCCAAACTACATGGGACTGGAGTTCAAACGTTTCACAAACTATTACATCACCTGTAAGTAATCACAGCTTCTCTGTTAGACAGGTGTGAATGTGTCTTTCTAGACTGGCTATGGTTTTGTGAACATTCTGTTCAGAATGTATGTGCTGGAACCAAATGCCTCGTAACAATAATTATACCTGAAATCACTACATTGCAGAAAACAGCCAATGGTCCCAAAATTGCTTAATGATCGTACTAAGTAATGTCTTATTAATGAAGATCTAACAATGAAAATGCATTATTTGAGTTAGAATAAGGGGGAGGGTGTGAAAACTGTATTAGTTTAATGGTACATTCCTCAAAGGCCTAAAAACTTGAGTTCACATATAAGTGTCCTCTTGCCCTTTACATTCATACAGTCTTTGGCTAAGTACCTTGGTGAGTTTCACTTGTCGGTTGTAATATTGCAAGTAACCTCATGCTCTGATAAATACATCTAGAAAGATAATAAAAAAGTGCTTAAGCCCTAATAAATCATTAATCCTGAATTGTAAATATTTCAAACACGTCCCTAATACAGCATAAATTCAGGCTAAACCATTAGCGTATGAGATGCAGACAGCAGGGAACAGCATGGTGAATGTAACACATTCTCTCTCTCTGCCTTTCTCTATCGCTCACTGTGAGCAGCTCCTTTATATCTCCTTTTTTTAACTCCTTCCCCACGGAGGGTGAGAGTGAGAAAGAGAGGGAGGACGTTTCAGTCAGGCATGTGTCATTGGTTGTCTTGCCTCACTGAGTTTTCTGTCTCTTGGCCATGACGGCCAGACATGTCCCATAATCCACTTCACCTCTGCTGACCCCTTACCACTACACTCCCAGAAACCAGTGGGGCCGCTATTAGGTCCAGTTAAACACACACACACACACACACATATATATATATACAGAGAGTCTCCCTGGCAACCATTTTTTTATCTTGCTCTGGTAAACAGGATAAGTCTGTTGAAAATAATTTAGCTGAAACGTGTGTGTTTTGGGTTCACTGATTTTTGCTGTCTGGTCATCTTGTTTTGACTGGTCAGTCGAGTTAAAAACTCAACAAGAGACTGTGGAGCGTGAACACTATGTATTTATATGCTTCTCAGCAAAAGCTTATTTAACAGTGTTTGTATGCTGTTTGCGTCTGTGCTTTTTTTGGTATGTTGCATTGTTGCATACTTACATTGTTTACATACAGTGAGTTCCCTAACTGATTGTAGTTTGGCATCAGTTTAAATGCAGTTTAATATAAACCTCCTCCTTGTGTGTGTGTTAAATGTAAGCAAGATGTTTCCAGTCATCTAAACGGACCACTAACTAGAACCCTTTTAAAACACACAAACTTTTCAACAAAAGCATATTGAACTAATTACGCTCTCTAAATTCCCCAGGTCAAAATACAAGCAAAAAGTATTGTACTGAGATTTCTACCATGTCTTTTTCCTGGTGTGCTTGGTTGCATTGTTTGCGGTTGAAGTTTATGACATGTTTTAGTTGAAGAATTATTTATTTATTAGCATTTAAACCTCTCTGTTAATTAAAAGTTGTCTATAACATAAAAGATGATTTTGTTAATGTGCATAATTTTTGATTATTGTTGCTGCTTGCATAACAGATACAACAGACAGATTACAGCTGTCGACCTTGGCAGACCCTTTTAACACATATAGTGTTTGCTGCGTGTGAGCTGTGAGTATTTATTTAACTGAAAATAAAATGTAAACTTATCAACTCAATCTTTTGCAGTGCAAGATTTTATGAAGCCACATAAATGGAGTGGAGGGGGTGAACTACCCAGCCATTGTTTGATAAAAGACGTCTGTTGGGTTTGTTAAATGTTAGACACACATTCACAAGCACACAAACACAAACTTTCTATTTCGTAAGTCTGACCAAATGCAGACAATTTTGGCAGTTTATTGCTTAACTTTAGGGTTTCGGTTCCACTCCATGTAGATTAATTGCCATTTGGGTGTGGATGTGACAGACCTCCTTATGTAAATTAGATGTCACGATAATCAGATTAGTAATAATTCCTTATGGCTAAATCCCAACAACCATTTTATAATTTGCTGCCATTACTAACAAGAAGTATTAATTTGTGGCAATCCAGAAAAGGCTGCATTTTCTCTACAGAGTTGCAGTTCTGATGCAGCAGATGTGCCGTCAGTGTGGAAATGCGACGTGATGCGCTGTTGCTTCCCTCGCACATGGCAAGATGCGTGTAACAGACTCTAATACTGACAAATCATTATGCACTGCCCCGCCCACCCCCTTCAGCCTGTCTGTCAGGTTTGAAAATGCTGTTTCAGTTTCTACACCATCACTGTGGGTGCATTTTGTTCCATCTACCAGAATCTGCTGTTCTCCTGTCACTATATTTGCCTCTTCCTGTGAGGTGTCGAGTGTTTTCTCTCTGCCTCCTGTGTCTTTCCTGTTTCCTTAGAATTTTGCGGCTGTGTCGATTTCTGTAATGCTGATGGCTGTATTTCTTTTCGTGGTGCTCACCAGCCATTTGTATCATCATCATGCCACACACGTTGTACCCCGCAAATTTGTTTTAACTGCCGAGCTGTTTGATTTTCATCTCGTTTGCCAGATTCATCTTCACCCTCCACTTCATGTACATTTTCAATTTACTTGCCAATTTAGTAGCACTGTTAGCTTAATTTAGCATTTTAATTTGGACAAATTACTTAAGAAATAACACAATTAAACTTCTATGCAATTACTCACTTCCCTTGCTACATGTATATTTTGTAATAAGGAACCATATTTATGTTTTTACAAGATTGCAGCAAACGCAGCAGAACAGAACAGCATTCAGTGGTTTTACATAAAATGTGGCGCTCACAGACACTCACAAACATTGAGACACACTGCTTGTGTACACAAACCAAGAATTAAAAAACACAGATAAAATACCATAATGTTTCTGTATGAATAGAGCAGGTTACCCTGCTGCCATTTTGGACAGGGTATAATTTAAACCTGAACCCCAAGATCTAATTCAGATGAATTATCAGTTCATCCAGAAGGCTGCACACGTCTCAGGATACTGAAGTCAATATGAAGACTTGTCACTACAGAGATTCACAGCAGCGGCTCCAGAGGCCAATCCGACCACTGAAATCTCTATCCGTGTAACTACGTGTCAAATGGTCTCTAGTCTGTCAGCAGAAGTTCTTTGAACTATGCAGAGTCTGCTCACTGCACTCTGCCTCAGCCTTCGAGCCATACATGTACACTTTCTTCTGTTAAGCCGTGCCACAGAGGTTAGTGCAAAGGGCTCATATACACTGTGCTATGGTGCTTTTACGGGTCATGCCGGTTCAAGTTTGGCCTGTGATGTGTCACGATCCTATTTCCCTGAAGTAGTTTATTGTACCCCCTTATGTCTAAAAACGTTCTCCTGTTCTTAATAATGAAGAGATCCTTAATCGTTCTATCACCATAACATATAAATCTGTATATTTATTAATATTGCTCCGATTCACAGGTTTGATTATGTATATTTTTGAAGTTGTTTTATAAATGGACCAAGTCTATAAAACAGACTTGGTCCGTTTCATAGACCAAAAAAAAAAGTCTGTGCTTGGTCAGATTCTGTCTCTGTTTGTAATTGGGAGGAGATATTCTGAGAATTCGCTCTCTTTTATGGGCTGATTCAATTCCAGTATGTGTTCCAGAGTGACTCAGTTTGATCATCTCGTTCTCTCTTGTGTGCATTCATGAGGTGCTATAGGTTTATAATGAATCCTGATTAACTGATTGTTTCGGTGTGACTTATTTCAGAAACTGTTGATGGATTTATACACATGCTCATGATCTCTTGAACTTTTTAAACGGATTACATTTTTTAACATTTTCTTCAAAATGTTAGAGACCTGATCTTATTATTTACTCTGACAGGGTTCAGCTTTGACTGCCCTCACCATTTTATTTATTTATTTTTTTGTTGTATTGATTTAGCAACAACAGATGAAAAAGATTAACATTGTTGGATCTCCATTTTATCATTCTTGAAGGTTTTGCCTCCACAAATTGTGCCGAAAGATATCAAACTGTCAAAAAAGATGTGTGTGTATGTGTGTGAGAGAGCTGATTTGAAAAGCATGACAGTGGAAACAGTACCGTCATACAGTCGGGGGACTGCTAAGTATGATGGAAAGAGAATAAGTGGTGGATGGAAAAAAATGGCAAACAGTCAAAAGATTTCGTGATTATCACTGCATGAAATGCACCTAATGACCAGACGAGTAGATGTGTGAGACTGCCTAAAAGGCTCTAATGGTTTTTAAGATGTTTTTAGGACTAAGAGTTAAATTAAAGGTTGTTTCGGGTGAGCTTCTCCTCCATGTGACTGTTGTGTGTGTGTGTGTGTGTATGTGTGAGAGGGTACACATTTGGTTCGGTGTGTATTTTTGTAAGGCTGTGTCAGCAACATATGATTCTGATTTCAGACAGTGCAACTTTGAAGTAATTCTGACCAAACCGCTGCACCAAAACGATGAGTGTATGTGTGTGTGTTGTGTGTCTTTGTGTAACCTCTCACCATAACTGTCTCTCAGGCCACAGCTGAAGTATGAAAATGAGTGGCTTCATTTCACTGTGGTTGCTGAGAGGCGAGAGAGGTAAAAAATCACATTGAATTGTGTTTGTGTGTGAGATGCCTCATTTAAACACACCCTCTAACATGCACGAAAACGCAAAGCAAAAGGTTGATATTAGCTGCTTTGTAACGAGAGGAATATGGCGTTCATAGCAAACTGCAATTGAAAAACAATTCAGTATTTAGCCGCTCAGGAGTTTTTGACTCTATATTGTAATTACAAAGTAGAGATAAAGTATTTTGTAAGTTTAAATTTAGACTTATATTTTGGCTAATTCTGTTAGATTCTGTCATGTAATAGTTTGTAGCACTGATCTGTTGTTTTAAAACATTTACATTCTGACATTGGTAGATATTGATATTAGTCACTAAATTTCAAATATTTAAATAAATAAAAATCTGTCTGTTTTTTCCATTGTCTCACAGCACTGCCTTTGAACAGTAAAAATGTATTAATGAGGCATGACTTTTCAAAGGGAGTTATATCATAATTTTGTATTCTTGTCCTAAGATCCTATTCATATATTCATAATTTACCTTTTTATGACCATAGTTCATCCAAAAATGAAAATTGGCACCCATTGACTTCCTTTGATTGGCTCCAAAAATCATAAAAGTCAAAAGGTCATACAGGTTTGGAAAATTATATAGAAAACTTTACATTTTTTTGTGAACTATCCCTTTAAAGGTGACCTGTATAACCTCTGTGTAAACATCTCATCTCATGTGAAATGAGATACAGCGCTTTGCTGCACTCACTCACTTTGCTCTTGAGTCCAATATAGTTTTAACTGCCTCATCCTTCAATAACAGGCTGTTAAACTGCATTATGCTGTGACGGGATCACAAAGCAGCTCACACTGAAATGTGAGGCACAAACCCCTACAATCAGACTGAAATTATCACTGACCTTGATTAAACAAAGTTAGGAAAAACTTTACATGTCCTATTTTTTCTGTGTGACTTCAGTGCAGCTGGGTGGGCCGTGTTACTTTTCACTGGTTAGGAAGGTTCACTGTTTTTTTTATCAATATGACATCACACAGTTGCAAAAGTGTAGAATGAGCTATTTTAAAGGAAGTTTAAAGTTCCATGTTACAGTATGTTATCATAGTTCAATAAACACTGTTATCTGTAAATTCGAATCCTAATGATATGACTTCTTCATTATGGCTTTGATAATGTGTGCAATAGAAAGTTAATATTTAAAGTTTTGAAGGAGATCCTGATAACAGAATAAGTTATCAGTAAGAATTATAAATTGCTTTGTTAAATTACTGGGAACACACCTTTTGCAAACATTAATTTAGCATACTGCACACAGACACTATATAATACTATGCACTATAACACAGAAAACCCACCTTGAATCTTTTGCTCACTGCAGTCAAACTTTAGCTGTATTTCCAGTGTTTATGGTATATCTGGCCTCATTGGCAAGTAGCTACTACTACAAAAAGACATAGTCAGCTAAACAACTTATTCCACCCTTTGAGGCAAAAGTGTGTGTGTGAGGGAAAGGCTGCAATGCAAAACATAGAGATCATCTTTCTCTGTCTTATGGGACATTGAGCACCAGGTGCACCAAACCAAGTGGGATATCTGCTGCGTGTGATGTCACTCCATCTTACGATCAGCATGTGTATGGATGTGGTTGCCGTAGTAATGGTCACCGTTGCTGTAGAGATGCCCATGCGGACGTCCCAGTAGGCGATGAAGGCCAGTGATGCATGATGGGTCACACAACCCATGGAGCTAATGCACATAATGAGGGTTTGTCTGTGCTAAAGACGGAGATTGTCTGAGCTACATGGAAACAGAGACTAATTGACAGTTAATTACATCCCAATTGTGCACAGGCTTTGTGTTTTCCTGTCAACACGTACAGGTTAACATGAAATGACCAGGATGAGCGGGTCAGCATTCGTTCAACCCGAAAAAATCGTGCTCCTGTACCTGTGGAATTTTGGATTACTGATGTTAAAAACAAACACAGTGCTGCATTCACCAACCCTCCTTCTGCTCCATTAATTTGCTGAACGTTTTACCCAGAAATGCTTTTAATATGGTCTGAATATAATAAGCATAATGGCTTGTGCTGTTGTTTTAAAATAGTCTAATTTACAGGAGCGCTGATAGGCATCTGCGATCTGTAACTGTGTGTGCTGGTTATTGTGTTCACTTACAGGTAATTTAAACGATTGGGTGGCAGTGTTTATATCTACAAAAAAAGAAAGAATGGCATGAACGAAGGAAGAATGGAAAAACAGGAGGGAAAGAAGAAGGGAAAAGACCAAAATGGAAAGAATTAAGCAAAGAACGAATGGGAAGGAAAGACAGAACACAGGAAAAGAGGAAGCAGGAAAAAGAATAAGGAAGGAAAAAAGGTAGAGAGAGAGAGAGAGAGAAAGAAAGAAAGAAAGAAAGAAAGAAAGAAAGAAAGAAAAAGTGTGGAGGTTACATGATAGAAGTGTTGAATTCCATAAGTCTAGTGATCCATGCAAAGAGAGAACGAGAGAGTGAAATCACATGCCAAATCTCCTCTAGTTTCATTCCTCCCTTCATAAAACCTCACGAGTGCATTGCTTCATTTTGAAGGATTTTCTACTGGAACAGTATAAGCTTTGTTTTTAGATAAAAAATACTGACCCCTAAGCACACACACACATACCTCATTATTGTGTACTAACTCAAACAAACACACTTGCTCTTAACCTGCTGGCAGGGATAGACACATGACAGATCTGTTCTTCTGTATTCATGTTCAGCTCGTCTGTTTGAATGTGGATGTCAGAGAAATCAAGCTGTTGAGGTTGGATGGTTACTGCATTTTAATTTTTGTCCACAACACTGACACACACACACACTCACCCATGCTTTTTCACCCTGCTCGTCCTGCGGATTTAAAGGTCATCATTATGTGACTCCTGGACCAGGGTTGAGATCTGATTGGACGAGCTTTTGGAAGCAAAAGAAGATCTAATCTAGCTGTGTCTGATCTGATGAGTTGTGTGTGCACGTGTGTGTGTGTGTTGTGCTGACCTGTCAGGGGCTCTGTGCTATGTCAACTGCATTTAGAATGAACAGTGACCCAAATCTCACAGGCAAACACACACACACACACACACACCCACAAAAAGATTGAAAACGTTTAGTGGCTACAGGAAGCACTTTATATATCCTCTGTCTCACACAAAGCTGGTTTCGGGTCTGTCTGGCCATTGTTTCAGTAATTTATCAGTGAGAGGCTCACTAGAAAACAGTGTGCTGAATGTAATGTAAAATGTTATATCAAAAAAATATTCGTTTTGACTCAGCTGCGGTCATGAACATTTTAAGTCTGTTCATTGAGGTTTGGATCCTCTCACATCCTGCGGGATGTGGAGTGAGAACGTTTAGCCCAGTTCAGACTTGCTGAATATTCAGTGCTTTTTCAAAACTGAGCTGGTCTTTAATCTCCAATTTACCCAAACACTGTACCAATGTAGTTTATTGTACATAGGTAAACAAACATTTCTTTTGAAACCATGAACTGTACGGCTGACAACTGGCCTGACAATCTGCTAAATTACAGTGTGTTTGGTTTCTAAATGTCTCCTGAAATTCAATAGTTTTATGTTCTCTGCAGCCAACAACCCGCCATACAATACACATTGTAGTCGCACAAACCATGTTTTCCATTTTGCGAGTGCACCTGTGTAGTTTTGTTCCTGGTTTTTGAGGATGAGAGCATATAACGCAACCTGTATGATTAACAGAAAGACTGTTCTAGAGAGCGTAGTCGATGGTCACTATAATAGAAAAAACATACAAAACACAATTTGATGACAGTATATGAGGTACACAATGTTTAATAGATAAATTAATTGAAATTTGTATTTTGTTTTACAATTTAATATTATTAATTATTTAAAATTCACAGATTTTTGTCCGATAGTCTAAAAGGGCTCATATATTGTCAGATTTATTGGTTTGGCCGATAGTTTGGTCTGTTACTATTTGTAACATTTTATTGCCTAACTGAGCTAAAAATACTGAAAAAAAACACTGTAGTAATACAGTGTAGTAATTGTCTTGCTTATGTTTTTCTACTGTATTGATTGTTTGTCATAAATGATATGTTTGTGTGTGTCTTTGGTAAAGAAAATAAGGCACACATAAAATGGATACCATGGGGCAGAAGACTACAGCTACAAACAAACACTGATACACACATGCACAAGAAAATAAAAAACATACCCAACCTACATGTCAGTCAATAGGACATGCTAACTGGGGCAACAGTGTATTGGTTGTGACAACACAGAATATCTCTCGCCCTCTCTTTCTCAAACACACACACACACACACACACACACACACACACACACACACACACACATACATAGAGGCTTTCACAGATGGTAAATCCCCAGCTACTGCATGTTTTTTTATAATGTGAGTTAACACCTTTTATAAATCTAAATCTCCCTGCATGGCCATGGAATGATTGCCTTTGTGTGTTAACAAGATATTCATTTTAAAAATACTTTCTTTGTTTCCATTGCTGTTCTTGGAAATGTCAGACAATAATATGACTAGAAATCCATACAGTATTTGGATTTCCATAAAGTTGAGACCTTTCGTAGTGTTTTTAGTGGCAGGAACCTATTAGGACTAAAATGTTCTGACCAGTTAAAATTCAACAATGATGTAGTGACAACAGAATGTGGCTGCAAAATTGCTTTATGGCAAATCCATCCCATTGCTAACAGTACACAGGGTGGCATTACCCTGCCTGTCTGGAATGTGTGTTATGTTTTAGCCTGGAGTGTGTGCTGTTGTTTAGATTGTGTCCTGTGTGCAGGAGTCTGAAGGGTGAGTACATGCCTGTGTGTGTCTGTCTGTCTTTAGAGCCATGCTGTGTGTGATGCTATTCCGTGGTTGGCACGGTGACAGGTTGGCATGGCGCTGCCGTAAGGAGACTAGCACTTTGCTTACTACCATACATCTCAATCTGCATGACATCATAGTCGTTCCAAGCAACCTCACACATCACCCCTCCCCCATACACGCCCACAAAGGGCCATTCACAAGCACCCTGCCCTAGCCAGTCTCTCTCACTGGAGTCTGTAGTACAGATCCATTCTGTTTGGAAAGTTCCATAAAACCAGCACTGATGAAAGTCAAAGGAGCAAAAAGAACTAAAAAAGATATAAAAGGCTTTAACCTCAAATTGATGGTTAAGTTAAAACAGTTTATTTTTATTAAAAAATTAAAAATGTTTTGCCTGTAGGTCACAAAACACTGAACTGACTGCAGGAAACCTTGAGTTTGTAAAAGAAAAAGTGTCAAATCCAGAGAGGACTCATCATATGTGTTTTGAAATGTGTGTTTGTGTTTTCTATGGATAAGCACATTTATAACTTCTCTTTCTCTGTACATATGTAGGATACCTCATTAGTTTTGCATACGCAGACACACATGTGCACACACACACAAACACACTCTCAGCACTTCTCACTCACCTCATAATAAGCACAAAACTGATGGGAGCTAATTGTGTGTGTGTGTGTATGTGCATGTGTGAGAGAACTTATGTGGGTGTAATTGGGGGTTAAATTGAATGAAGGTGGATCACCTACTGTGACAATATCAGTTTATTTAACCACATAATGGTAGTGTGTGTTTGTGCGTTTAGTATATGTGTGTGTGTGTCCTATTCAGAGCAAGCTCACTTTCTCACATTTATCTCTGTCTCACACACACAGCAAAGAAGTGATACGACTCTTAGTACAGTGTGGTCCCCGTCACTCACCCTTACTGGGGATTATTGTGTTGGAGAAGTCCAGGCTTCAGGGCCTACACAAAAAGAAGGGAAAATTCATACACATGGCTTTCCTTATTTCTTACTCTTACCGCATGTGAGCATTTCTGTGTGTCTGTGTGTGTCTGCGTGTGTGTTTGTGCATTCCCATGGGATCAGATTACTATCATAGGGACTAGTAACAGGAGAATTCACTGGAGCTTTTTCATCTTGTCCATATACTGAGACACACACACACAAATGTAAGTTTGTTTTTGGATGTCGCTAAGGTAATATTAGGTTGCAGTGTAAGTACATCTGATTTAAGGGTGAAATCAACATTTCCTTAGCCAAAGACGGTGTGCATATGGGTGTTTGCATGCGCCTGTCTATTGTGTGTGCCTGATTTATGGAGGTAAATTAGGGTTTCCTTTTCCTGCTTTGGTTTTGCAGCAAGAACTCGTATCAGTTGTTCAATAAATCTAAACCTAATTCGCACAGACAATCACAAACTCTCTCTCTCTTTCTCTCTCTCTCTCTGTAGCCACTTCTAATGGAACACAGGAAGGGCTGGAAAACAGAGAAGGTGGGGTTTGTAGCACGAAGTCCATGAAGATCATCATGAAAGTGGGACAAGGTGAGCTGCACACCCCCTACCCAAACACACACACACACATTCTTTATCTTTGGTATGTCCAAAGGTAAAGTAATTTAAGGCCCATTTAGTGGATGATCAGGTCAGCTGACACATTACCAGCCAATTACATTGCAGTTAAACATTACTCAAGTTACATTACCTCATAATGTCCACACACGTATACATGCACTCTGTTACACGTACACACGGACACACATTCCTTATCAAACATTAACAAACAAAGATCTCAACATTGAAATCTAAATGAATACATTAAACTATGACTATTTTTGTTCTTAATTAGTTATGTGTGTGCTTGTATGTTTCCAGATCCAAACGCACCCGATCCAGATTTAACAGACCTCCCAGACCGAGACCAGGACAATGAAATCAAGGACCCCACAACAAGCCCCTCCCGCAAGAGAGACCGTGACAGAGATCGAGACATAGAGGTGGACGGATCCATAATGCCTGGCAGAGGTGAGAAAACCGGTATCACCTGTGTATACACCAGCTGGTCTGGGATCAGTGTTATGCTGACATTAAATATTTAGAACAGAGGACAAACTGATCTGAGTTCATTGAATCAGTGAAGCTTTACCACAGTTAGCAAACAACAGCGTTTTTAGCTGCTGAAATACAGCAATGCAGAGCTACTGCCTCCCTCAGGCAACTGTTTGTGCAGAAGAGTGAAAGACAGAGCGAGAAAGGGAAAGAGAGAGAGAAGTTAATGTTGCATATCTTTATCACGTCCTAGCAGCCATTAACCTACGGGAGGTCTAAACTTCATTAGGAGAGAGAAAGAGAGAGAACCAGAGAGAGACAGATTCTTTCCCAATCATTAGGAAAGAACAGAACAGAGAGAAACACCTCAGCTTAAGGTCAGATTGTTCTGCTCACAGAAGAAATATTACACACAGCCAGGATCCAATATAAAACAATAAACCACGAGAAGCCATTAGTTACAGTGATTTTACCAAGTAAGGTGACTTTAGGTGATTTAAGAACACCCTTAGCTTTTGATAAAATCACTGTGCACAAACTCCAGTAGCTTATTGCTTTTTACAAAACAGCCACAGCACAATGACAAAAGAGCTTAATGTTCTTAAAAGAATATAAAGAGCTACATTAATTATTAATAATTTTAACAGCTCTGCACCAAGTAATATTGTGTATTGTCTTAGACTGTTTGTAGTTTCCAAGCAAAATAGCTCATGCATTAATATTTAATACGTGGTCACAGGTGAGCATTTATAGTAATTTTACAACCACTTCGGAGATGGATAATCCAGTCAGAATTCTGGGTCTGTTCTATCTGCTTTATAAAGTTTTTTTACAACATTTTTGTCACGCCTGCCAAGGGAATTAAAATTCAGCAACTGTGTTTTGCATTTTTTAAATGCAACATTTTGTGTTGTGTAACTTTTCTAGTTTTGTTCTTGGTTGTGTCATGCATGTGAATTGTGTATTATCAAGTAACGCAATACTGCCGTAAAAGAGACTGATGCAGCGTTATTGTGTTTCTCAGTTTTAAGGGGAGAAATGTTTCATATGTGTCACCGCATAATGCTAGGAAAAAACATTGCTAGACAACTTTTGATAACACATTTTCCACTGAACAGAAGTTGAGACAGATGTTTTCTTTAGTACATGGTTTCTATGTCTTTCATTTAAATTGCTCACAACAAATGGTCAGATTACCATCCTAACAATTTAAGATAGTATTATTTGCAGTACCTTATAAAAGTCAGACTCATCTATTGGCTACTATTTTACCTACAAATGTTGCTTGAATTCTGCGTTTATGCCATTAAAAACATGTCTACAGGTTTGGTTGGTTTCTAATGCTAGCAGTGGTAAGCACACTAAATCGTCTATAAATCATCATTCATTGCTGGACTACAGGATTGCAGTTTGACAGGATAATTTCAATCTGGCTCTGTGTTATTTAGCTTCACGGCATTGTTAAATGTACAGTGATGTTGCAAATTTTATTACCAGGCAAAAATGTTCTTCTGTATTTATAATGTGAATTTAGCTGCAGCTCTGGCTAAGGTTGGTAGCTGGTTCAGCTGGCAGTACAACAATAAACTCATTCTACAGATAACACAATTTATTTACTTTAATAGTAGCTTAGTGCCAGTGTTAACAAACACAGAGGTTTGTTTCTATCTAGTTTACTATCGTTAGTTATATTTGCCTCAGACAACAGAGAGCGTCTCTAAACACTGTTAATTGGAGCATGTTTACACGCTTATGTTTTTTCTATGGAATTTGGGATGGAATTTGCATTAGAAAATAGTAGTAATTATGTTTTTCACAATTCTTTAATTTTCTTTCTCTCAGGAACGAGAAACCAGGAGAACAGTTCTGGTTCGGTGGAGGGTATTTTTGGCTCTAAACCCGCTCTCTTTGCTGCTATTGGAGCAGGCTGTGTCATCTTTCTCCTCATCATCATTATTCTCATCGTCCTGCTCCTCAAGCTTCGCAAGAGAACCCGCAAGCACTCGCAGCCCAGGGGCGGGACTGCCCTGTCACTCAGCACTCTGGCCACTCCCAAAGGAGCCACCCAGGCGGGCTCTGAGCCAAGTGACATCATAATCCCCCTGCGGACAACAGAGAATAACTACTGTCCACACTATGAAAAAGTGAGCGGAGACTATGGGCATCCCGTCTACATTGTTCAAGAAATGCCTCCGCAGAGCCCAGCAAATATCTACTACAAAGTCTGAGAGAAATGGGAGAGAAACAACCGCAATAAGAACATGTTTTGTAAGGTTTCATGGATCTTTTTTCACTACCCAACCCTGTTTGCTCCATGTCTGAGAAAGGAGAGGAGAAGAGGAATGAGAAAAGACTATGTGGATAATAAGCCTCTCAGATTTCCTTTTCTCTGTGTCTTTCTGAACACTACACTGTGTGTATGTGTGTGTGCTGGTCTCTGTATTTGTGCGAAACAGCAGAGAACTCCCCTACAGCGTGTGGCACTCAGGCACAGACTTTGTTGCTGAAGAACAGCCTTTAGCCAATCACAGAGGGACACTAGATCGACATCACAATGCAGAAAGCTCTCATTTGTCTGTTTGCCTTTTTTGTACCTTTACGCTAACTTTTCACTTATTTTTGTCTCCTTCACATCTCACTCCCACACAGTGTTCAGCCTATACAGCTTTCAAACAGTGTCTTAAACACTCATTTCCTTCTGTCTCTCTAGACATGCATCTATTTTACGTGAGGCAATTAAAACTAAACATACCCTCACACACATATGCTGGTGTTTATGGGTCAATACTATCAACACCCTGTGTGACACAGGGAATTAAAAATCTAAGCCAGTGACAAATCTGTGTCACACCTTACAGAACTCCCAGAATGCTTTGGTAGATGCATTGTGTTTATTTGAGAATCGACTCTGTTGAACTTCTCACTCGTCTCAGCAGAATACAAGTAGATATTTGCTGTGTATCATCAGTGATGCGTGAAGTGCAGAATATTATTTGAATTTTGTCATCTCCCCCCCCCCCCCTCTTTTCTATTTCCCAAAGTGTTTTGTAAGTCAAAAACATTTTTAGGGTTTTGCCTGTACACCATGAGCCTATGACCTGCTTTCAGCCACAAGCATATTAACATATTTTCTTTGCATAAATTTAGTCCACTAACATGTGTTTTTTGTGTATAATTCATGTCACTGTCTGTGATGTAGACATGGACTCTAACAGAATGACAGTGTGTGTAGAGTCCCACACAAAAGCCAAATATCCATAAACATACAAAATACATAAAGAAATGATGCCTTCATCTCTGCTTGCTCTCAGATATGCACATAAATGATTCCTATTAGCATACAAACACACTTATTTTCAAAAACAATCCATGAATCAGAGAATGAAAACAGACCCACCATATCGTCATGAAGAATCTAGTGCTAGATCTATTTTTATACGGACTGCACACAAAATGATAAACAGTAAACAGTGGCGGCAGGTGTGTTTACGCCTATGCTAATTTAAAATTAGATGCATTTGCATCTGGCCTCCAGCGCAGCCAATCAAAGAAAGCCAATGTATCTCTGTTGCTTTTATAATATTCCTTTTAAATTTGTTGTTTTTTCCCTTTTTTATTTTAGTTTCTAAGACCTGAGATTATGTAAATAATGTATGTTGGGGAAAAATGTTGAATTTGAAGTTCAATTTTATTAGAGACCCTGTTAAGGAAAATATAATTAGGATTTTTAAAAAGGCAAACACTTTTGTAAATAGGAGTCTTTTTTGAAAGACATTTTGTAAGTAAACTTTTCTGTCTCGTGGTTTTTTTTTATTATTTGGTTGGTTTTTGATTAAGGAGACTTAGAGGTCCCTGTAGAACGGGTTTTAAAAGGTCAGCCTAAAGCAGCAAAAATAGGGAAAAAACACTTTATCCTCTATTACACCAGGAAAGGATGATGGTTTTGTTTTGTTTTACAAATGCTGTGATAGAACCAGGTCAAATATTCCATGCCATGGTTCATAGAGGAGGAA
>JBAJNP010008891.1:0-19260 GCA_036877545.1 Yasuhikotakia modesta
ACAAAACTAGTGCTAAAACTGCAGCAAGTGGCTCAAGAACTTTACAACACATTCAGCAGAGGGCGCTAGAACAACACAAATAAAACCATTCAGTGCGCAGCCCCAGGGAGGAGAGAGAGGCAGAGGCCACATGTAAACTGAAGCAATACTGAGGCATTTAGAGATGAAGCTGCTGTGTTTTATACTGACTGTGTTTGTGTGCGAAAAAAGGGTGAAAGAAAACGGCAGCAAAAATCAGAACAGGAAGTGTTCGGGCTGCTGAGAGGAGAAACAGGAAATGAGCACTGGGTGGGAGACGCACGATACAGGCCAAAGAAAAAGGGGAATGAAATCTTAAAGGTACGGCAGAAGCGATTTGTCATCTTATATTCTGAAAGGAATTCCCAAATAAGAAAACTGTCAGAAGAGTGAAGTGAAACATTATCCAGATTTCTTCCAGAACTGATTGTAGAGCTGCAAAAAATCCTGAAATAATACCTGAACAAAGACGTAAATGAAAGCCAGGGGCGCAATGACCAGCGCGAAAATGGGTGTGCTGCTAATAATAACAATCATGGTGGACAGAGAGGCAAAGACGGTGCCCAGGAACATGAGGACTGTGGATGGAAGAACCTCATCGATCACATAAATATCCTTGGAGAAGCGATTGATGATCCGGCCTATGGGGGTGGTGTCAAAAAAAGACTGGGGGGTGCGAAATTTGTTGTCCAGCAGGGCCTGATGCAGCTTGCGTGCAGCCTGGATTTTCCCCAGAGCGAGAGTAAAGGAGGAAAACATGACCAGAATGCCTGTGTTAGAGAGACCAGAGCGAGGGTCACTACACACCACACACTACACACACCTGCAGGAAATACAGGGGATTATGGGTAAAGCTGTCGTGAATATAACGTTCATAACAGACAAATGTGTGTTTGTGATTCAGAGAAAATAAATGTATGTGAAAAAACATGCACACATGTATCTGCTTACTGCTGCTTACATTTAGACACAAGAGAAGAAGTGTTTTCATCTGCACAGAACCTGACCTGAAGTGTTTCAATAATCAAAATGTTGGTGTGAATTTTCAATGTAACAATAAATCTGTGCAAACACATGCTGGTCACAATAAACTGTTGCTGAATCACAAAGATTCTTACAAATGTATACTTCAGTTCTTCAGAAACAGCCTACAGCTTATGAATGACATAGAGCTAAGCAAACAACATGTTTATGGACATAAACATGTACACAAATAAAACATATTTATCCAGGTTTTCATCTGACGCACACAGACGTCACAGGATATTTTTGTTTAAGGATCTGATTAGACCTGTAATCTAATCATCACAGACTCCATTAGATCAGCAGGCCTGTGTGTGCTGCATCTCCCTCAGATAATGTTACATTATGCAAACAGCAGAGATCTGTCGTACCTTGTGAAATGCCCAGAGCTGCGTACACCCCCACCCGCACTTGTAGATTGTCTTGTGTTCTGTTGCGCTGGGCGTCATTAGTCCATTCGCTGAGCCAGAAATTAGCTCCTATTGCAGCTGCGCTCTGACAGCCGTACAGGAAACAGATGAAAAGGGACAGCAGAGGTCCCACCGCTTTCGCATATTCCCAGTAAACCTTCAACTTCACCTGAAACAGGAAGCAGACAGACTGATCGGGAAAATGCCGTTTACTGAGTGTCTGTGTGAGATCTGATGCAGGCAGTTGACATGTTCCACAGTGTACAAATGTTTAGATACTTTTTTCTGAGAATGTTCTTCATCGCTCATGTGGTGTTTGTTCCTGTCCTCCAGACGGGGGCAGTCATGAGTCTCTTACCTGCCCAGTCTCGGTCGTTTCTGCCTGGATGAGTTTCACCTTCTGCTCCTTCTCTGTCTGAGAGTCTGGAAGTTTCTTCACGCTGCAGCGCCGGTGACGGATGGACTTGTTCTTTGGGTTTTCCATGTCGTTTGACATGATGCTCATCTGCCTACAGGTGACAGAAGGTCTGAGAAACAGTCTGGAACTCTGGGTTGAGTGAATGGTATTACAGTCACATGCACACAACATGACAATACATTAATATTTCAGTGGATGTTATATGACGTGCTTTAGACTGTATAGAGTCAAACATAAAAGCAGACAGTGGTTGCTGGGAGCAATATTTCTGTGCTTTTAAAGACAGACGTCACACAGTCACTATTAAATATTCATGTGGACCTCATGAAGTGTCTGCGGGCCTCGTTCACCGCAGGCTCATTATCCACCATATCAATGTGATTACTGAGAGTATCTTCTGGAAACTCTTCTTCTTCATCCACCACTGAAACTGCAAATGTCACAAAACACACAAAAGATTCCAAATCAGAAATAAATCAACAGTTTTCCTGCTTTTTGACGTGAAAACTGCCGTCTGTTCACCAGTGACTTCTTCATCTTCTATGATGTCCTCCAGTGAGTAGTTTCTCAGGAACTCTGCAAAAGCTCCATTCTGTTTGAGAAGATCTTGGTAGGAGCCCATCTCTGACACTCTACCCTCCACCATCACCATGATGTTGTCCACCTGAGGCAGGAAGCTGATGCCGTGAGTTACCAGAATGCGTGTCTGTGGCAGAAACAGGATGTTGATTTACTCTGTTAACATATCAGTGCGACTCAGGAAGGGTCACAAATCATTCTCAACAGCAATAAAACTCATCTGATGCACTGAAAACATCTAAAAATTAAACACAAATTGCTAGTTCTGTTTCATCACTGAAACTGGTGGTTTCATTTGATGTTTGCAGAGAGAAGCGGCTGCAGGGTCTGTAATGACGTGTAAACACTGTACCTTGCTCTGCAGAACTCCCTCAGGACCAACGACATGATCAAAAATGTGTTTGGCCACATGAGCGTCCACAGCAGACAGAGGGTCATCCAGGAGATAGACGTCGGCCTCGCTGTACAGCGCTCGCGCTAAACTGACTCTCTGCCTCTGACCACCTGACAGGTTAATGCCCTGAGCACAGAGACAACATCATCACACAACCACCGCGCCAAAGTCAATGTAGATTCTCATGGAAATAAACACATTATATGAAAAATAAAGAGAATTCACTGCAGAAACATTGAACACGGATGGGATATGATGTCATATGATGGTACTAAATTGCAAAATGCATTTTTGTGCAAACAGACCTGAAGTCGTAATCTGTCCCGGTAAACATTTTTAACAGCAGAAACGTTATTTTTCTGTCCCAAACAAACAGCCCTGATTACATTGTAACAATGTTCTGATGAAATCAACAGTTGAAGAACCTTCTCTCCTATCTCTGTTTGGTCGCCACCAGGAAGAACCTCCAGGTCAGGGGTGAGGGAACAGGCCTCCAGCACGCAGCGATACTTCTGCTCCACGTAGGGCTTGCCAAACAGGATGTTGTCTCTCAGTGTGGCATTCTGGATCCAAGCTTGCTGTGGTACATAAGCTACGGATCCCTACACCAACACAAAACAACGTTTGGAAAATGAGACCCCATCACTCCACTGGCGGTCACATTGTGGACCCTTGTGACGCTACGCACCCGGATGGAGATCTGGCCCTCAAGCTTCTCCATCTCCCCAAGCAGGGCGGACACAAGAGAGGTCTTCCCACAGCCCACGTGACCCACCACAGCCAGCAGAGAGCCCTGAGGTACCATCACATTAATGCTGCCAACAGATCCAACATTAATCAGAGTCTGTTATTATTATTTCATCTTATTTCTGAACGAATCAGGGAAAGTGAACATTTCATTCATTTGGTGCCTACATTTTAAATGGTCCCGTGGGTTTTAAAATTCTTTTTAAAAGTATTTTTACACTTATTTACACTTTCTAATCTAGTCTCTCAACAAACATGAGCTCACAAAAGCCAAATACACTCTCATTTCATAAATCATTTTTTATATTTATACATCTGGCAGATGCACATTTCTGGAAATGAGAGTAATGGGAATCAAACCCATGATTTTGGTGCTGACCTACTGGAACACAGCAAAGATAATGTCACTGCAGGACATCCAAAAACTGTCATGTCATGTTCTCGTGTGTTCATACTTCTCAAGAGCGACTGGGTCTTGCTTGGCCCATGAGAACTTTCCGTTCACAACCGTCACAGCATATTCTGACACAGAGAAACACAGTGAGTCACATTCTGAGTCACTCTGCAGGAACCCACAGAAACGCATTCACCATGATTCAGCAAAACAACTGAAACCAGACGCTGCAGACGACACTGAACATTCACTGTAGCAAAAGTCACCTGACGCATTGTTCTTCCTGTCCACACTCTCTGGATCCAGTTCATCATGACACAGGAAGTCCTGGATGCGCTTCAGTGACACGCTGGCCTGCAGAACAACGAGACGGATGGTTACGCTTCTGAAAGCATTGATTGCATCATCGTTTCAACAAGCTCAGAACTGTTCCTGCATCAGTCCAACACAATGACTAAAACCTTCACAAAGAATGATGACTTGTGAATTATTGTATCTGAACAAACATCTCTGCAGTGTCATAACTCTCAGCAGAAACTGATCCTATTGTAACACAGGCGATCACTCTTACAAACCCTGACCTGCTTTGATTACAGTTTCACTGAATTCATATTTCTGTCATATTGTGTTCAATTATTCAGTAAAAAAAGATTCATAATGTAGATTTTATTATCTGATCTGAATAGTGTCTAAATATTGTTTTTTTCTGACAGTGTTTTCTATATAGATAAACCTGTATAATGTAAATCCTGTAGATGAATTCTTAATGTAAAACATACTGTATACAGTATGTACAGTAAACTCATCATGCAAAAATGACTGCATTTATCTGGTCATCATGACATAAGGTAAAACTTGACAGTGTCAGTCTTATGCCAAAACAACAGCAACAGTGAGAACAATTACCTCAAGTATTTAACTGTAACGTTTCTTTTACAGTAAGCAGAACGTTCATGAGAAGGTAAATATTTACCTGAACGATGCTGCTAATGACCTGTGGCAGCATATTCAAGGGGAATCTTAAGATGTTGAACAGAGACAAGGACACAAAAGCTTTTTCTGCATCCAAGACATTATTTTCATCCACTGTCACATATACAGCGAATGTCGTCAGGGCAACCTGCAAAGACACGTCTGATCATTTATTACAGTACAGACATACACTTACAGTAGTTCTTCAATGACTCTCCAACTGTGATCAAGGGAACAGTGTAGTTCACTGAGAACTTGCTGTCAGATAATGACTTTTGAAAAAAGCCACACTTGCTTGACTGGCGTCACCCGGCACAAACCAGCCTGGCTCAACACGGGTTTAGCAGGATATGTGTAAAACATCTTTGCTTTGAAACAAAACATTTTCTCATGTGTCTCTGTCATGAAATATCATGAAATGTGTCATCAATACGAGGCTATGAGATAAGAGTCAACTGCATCATTGGACATATCAATGATCACTGTTGTGCATTTTGTTGAGACACATGAGCCGTCAGTAAGAGATAAGAGTATGGACAGATGTGTTACCATGAACGGCGCACTGGTCCAGGCCATGGTGGACAGAGCACTGAGGTAAGCGGTCTTACGCAGCACGTTCAGTTCTTTCTGTCGAATGTGGAGGATCTTCTCTTTGAAGGAGTTCTCCCACGCGTACAGCTTCAACACCTTCATGCCATTAAGAATCTCATTCATCAGCTTGATGCGATCGTCCTTATGTTTCATCTGCTCCACCTGTGCAGAGCAGAAGCAGATTAAAATCTTGTAGGAGGAAAATGATCCGTTTGTCATTATCAGACATCAGTCTGAGGTTATAAAACCTCTGCACACAGTTCAGTGGTTTAGTGTTGCTAAAGGTGTCTGTGTATTGGTACATGGTGGTCAGACAGGCAGACGCAGACGAGTATTTGCAGAGGAGACTGAACCTGATAGGATCTGGTCTTCATCGCAATAAAAGCATTGAAAGGAATCAACAGAACCATCACGGCCACACCAGCCAGAACCGATGGACCCAGATTCTGCAGAAATGAAACAAGATCACAGTTACTGTGTAAAAGATATTATCTAAACAAATGCTGCTTGAGCAGTGATGTAACTAAATGCTGCATTCACCATAACAAAACATATCCTTCCTTTAAAAACTTAAACTAGGATCCCTGCTGTCCAATCAGAACAGAGCTGTGAGATGTGACACAACAACCTCTGAATGAACACATGACAATAGAAACAGGTGATACAGTGACAGCTTACCTGCCAGAGGAAGAAGAGAGCCAGAATGATCTGCAGTGGAGCTGACCACAGCATGTTCAGGAAGGTTGTGAGATCCATGAAGCGCTGGGCGTCCACAGACATGAGGTTCACCACCTCCCCCACCGTAGAGGAACGTTTAGCCTCGTTGGTGATCACTAGCGCCTGCAGAAGATCATAGCATGTCACGTCTTATATGTGTGTGTACATCTCACTGAAGGTGTTCCTGTCGCTTCTGCTCATTTTTACTGGATCAAATAAACTTGTTTAACTGTGAGCTGTAACTCAGTGTTTGCTCTTTTATTACAAATGTTAACAGTAACACTATATAAATGTTAGAAAAAAACAGGACTATTTTAGGGGTCGATTGGCATTAAAATGCATTTGTAAAAGTAACATGTAAAATGTAACATCTGCTGTGTCACTGTACTTAGTAAAGTCACAGTCATGGCAACACACTCCTGCAGTAATTACAGAATTAGACAGTTCTGGGTAAAGGTGCACAACTGTGTTTGAACAGGCAGCCGCACCCATCACACCTACAACAAAAAGCCTTCATCCTAGTCAAAGTCACTTAATGGCTGCAATATTTATCACAGCTCTAGGCGGCTGAATGTGTGACTCACGCACTCATTACACATCAGAAAATGTGATGAAGGTGATTGAAATGAAAAAGACAAACACAAATGATGAAGGAACTGTATTCTGACCTTGAGCAGTCAGTGGCGTGAGAGCACAGCACTCATACAGTATAAGAGAGTCACCTGTAGGTACGTTTTTAAGTCATACAGCAACACGAAGTTCAAGTTACTGTTTATATAAGCTTAGCTTTCAGTATTTGATGTTTTTACACGAGAAGCTGACAGAACGTTCTCACGCTTCTCCTGAATCTCAATTCATCTCAAATAAACAGCAAGTCAGTCAAAACTTGTGCTAAATGGTATTATCCACGAGAACGTAATAATGAGGATGAACGGCTTTGGATAAAACCATCCACTGACTGAAAGTGACACAACCAGCATCACCTGTGGCTCATATATACAGTAATACCAGTGATCCGGTGTGTGAGGGTCTGGCGGTACCTTCCTGTAAATGGCCCCTATGATGCCAGAACGCAGCCTCATGCCGGTCACAAAGCAGTACTGGAAGTGCTGATGCAGGATCAGGGTCTGCAGGAGAGACGTGCTGAACATCAGGAAAGCTAGTGTGTAACCCCACCACACCGGGACCCCCGACTGCTTGGTGAAGCCAATCAGCAGCCTGGAAATGAGATTCATACCCTCAGCTGGATGGATGATGTATGTTTATATAGTGTTGTTGAAGACTGCTGAGGTATTGCTGGTTTTAAGCACTCTGGTATGAGGTGTATGTTTGAAAGTGTGAAAAACAACAACACAGCAACATTTTTGCATACTGTATTTGCATTGTAACTGTGGTGAGGGTATATCAGGTCATATAAACAAAACATCAGGCAAATGAGTTCTACGGCATCTATACATGACACCGTATGTCCAGCTTATGAACGTTCATATTTGTTTCCCTGCTATCATTACACAAAATAAATCAGCGTGTGAGACACTGACAGCTACTGCGTCTCTTACTGTCGTATCTGAACACTGTGTGTATTGGGTATTTGCTATATTACCATCTGATATCTACAAAAACAGCAGCAGCCAATTACAGCCCTGCTGTATATCAGAAACCAACAGACTGATTAAACATCATTTCCTGACAGCATTCTAAGCTTTTATTACACATTTCTCAGTCATGTTTGTTATTGCACACTTCCCTATCATAAAATAATAACTCACCGATAGCGTTTATACTATCAGTGAATTTCACCTGAGTAACTGAGGGTTGACAAAGGTAATGAGATCCTGCAGTAGTTTAAAAGCAGATCCGATGAGGAAGTATGGCCCGAAGGCTCTGAGCAGAGCCCACAGAAAGGAGGGCTGTTGGGTTTCCTGTCGCTTGTGCAGCAGAACCTCCACCTCCTCAGGACGGCTCCCCACGTGGTTGTTCTCAGCTGCGGCAGCTCTTGAAAATGAGGCCTGTTCCTTCACGCTCTGCTCACTGTGTGGAGAATTCAGTCCAAATTCAATGACAAATGACAGTTCTGATGGTTTAACAAAACTCTGGCTGTGTGTCGCTTTTACACTGAAGTAAAGCTGAAACTGAGTTCAATAAAACTGAAGTGTGGCAATGCCTCACTCGTGCCACCAAGTTGCAAAAAAAATAATCATTTTCCAGTCAGGCAATAAGATTTTTACAGGTGGAGCAAAGGAGACATTTTGAGTTAATTACTTAATTACTTTTTAATTTACTTTTTAATTACATAATTTACTTTTTAAAACATGCTCTGATGAATTTCAAGGAATACGACCAGAAAGTTAAAGCAATGAAAAGGAGTTTCTTGTCGACCTTTGGAAGTTAAGAACCTGCAGACTGAGAATAAGACCTGCTTCACTTAAACACAGGAGCTGGTTTCTTAGATTTATAGTTTATGAAACATACCTGTGTGCTTTGGATTTCTCCACCTCCCATTCATTCAGCAGACTGTGCACCACCACCTCTGAGCTGTCCTGCTTGTTCAGCGCCCACAGGTCTTTACTCTCCAGTGGGGATTTGTAGCCCTTCACAGCCAGGCTGTGGACCAGAAACAAAATCTACTGCACACACTAAACTATTATATAATCTTACAGTCATACTGAAACTGTGCAGAAGGTGTGTATTGAGGTGTATTTATTAGCGCCTGTGTCTGTTTTTCATATGTGTGTCTGTTTTTGTGACGAGTAACATCAGATCACCTTGTGAACCACCAGAAGGTCATTTTTGAGAGGAATCCAGCTGTAGTCTCTGGACATGCATTCTGAAGAAACAACAAAAACACCACAGGCACTTTATAGAGTTCAGATCTGACCTTACAATGACATTTGATCTTTTCTAAGAACTCAAAGATCCAAATAAAGATTGTGGCCATAAATCCTTCTTTTAAAATCTCTGATGGCATGGATTATAAGGACAATGCCGGTGGCTGTTAGTCCTCACACACTTACAGGGTCTGTGACCACGCTGGAGAACAGAGGCGGCTTTTCATTGAAGCACGACAGGATGAGTTCAAGTAGGGTGAGCCCAAAGTAAATGTAGAACGTTGTGAATCTCAGCTTGTCTTTGACCCCATTCTGAAAACACAGAACACTGCTTTATAAACCATCACCAAACATGCCCTCGGTCCTGAGTAAGTCCTTATTCCACTTATCCTGTATTTAATCCTGTTTGATTAACTCTAGACTGATGACTCCAGAGGTGCCGGCTGCCACCATCCAATCAGGTGCCGAGCACGTTAGCGTGATTCACTGATTGGCTATCCATTCACGCTTCCTCTACATTTAAAATGTCTTGCTTGTGTCTTGCTAGCTGTCTTATTAATGTTGATAACCACATCTGCAAGATTGTAAGCAGTGAATACCTTTTTAACATGTTTAAATAAAAAGAAAACTAGGATGTGCAGCTAATTTTAGTGCCAATCTCTACAATAAATCAACTGAGTTTTATTCACACTAATAACAGTATTTGTGAGAGACAGTTACTGTAGGCTGCAGCGCAGCAGCCATGAGCTGTTTGTTTCTCAGTGAGTGAGATAAGCTGTCGTGAAGCAGGTTTTAGAAACAACAGAAACACTATTCTCCTGAAACAGTGTCCTGAACTGAACTTCAGACTCTCTGAACATGTAGCTCAAAAGATGCACATGACAAAAAGACTGGAAACACGCTGAATGAGTCAGACCTTTAAACACAGCTGAAGAATTCTCACACACTCACAAAAACATTTCCACAACCTCTCCGATCATTTGTGATTGATGCAGAAGAATTTTATTCAGACATCTTTCCTAATGAATTAACCAATAATAATGAGACTTTTTCAGTTCAATTCACTGAGAGATTTAGAGCAGAACAGCAGCAGAAACATGTCTACACTAATGTACTACACAAACATGTCTACACTAATGTACTACACAAACATGTCTACACTAATGTACTACACAAACATGTCTACACTAATGTACTACACAAACATGTCTACACTAATCTACTACACAAACATGTCTAAACTAATGTACTACACAAACATGTCTACACTAATGTACTACACAAACATGTCTACACTAATGTACTACACAAACATGTCTACACTAATCTACTACACAAACATGTCTACACTAATCTACTACACAAATTCACTACACAAACATGACTTTCCTGGTAACTGTGAGATGTGACAGATGATGCCGGATGCTGGACTGACCTCTTGACTTGCATGCATGATTTTGGAGCGGAAAGGCACGATGGCACACAGAACAGAGATGGTCCAAAAGATGAAGAGCACACCGGATGACTGCACCCCCCTCAGCCTCTCAAACTGGATCAGGAAGGTGGCTAACAACTAAACACACACACAGAGAGAGAGAGAGAGAGAGAGAGAGAGCACATCATAGAGTTTGATAAGAACATCTGTTATTGTCAGATAATAAAAAACATTGAAACATTTATTGGTGTTGACAGAATTTAGCATTAGTGTTACAAAACATAATATTTCTAAAATTGTGAATTTGAGTGTGAGCCTCTGATACTATAACGCTGTTAAACTCGCACACACTGTGGTGATGATAACGATAAATCCTGATAAAGTGTCACTGAGACCCTCTAAACCATCTCAATAAATGTCAGTAAAGAACTGCTACTGCATGAGGAACATTACCAGAACTTTACCAGAACTTTACCAGAACTTTACCAGAACATTACCAGAGCCATTTGTGCTGTGTCTGTATTTCTGTGACACACTACAGATGATGTCCTCACTTACCATCGTCATGCCAACTATTAAAGGGGTAACAAAGTATATGGGAGGATTATGGTGACCCTGGTTCATCTCATGAAATGTAGAAAAAAGATCTGCCCAGCAAACGATCCACAGAATCAAGCCCAGAACCTGCAGACAGAATAACCCGACGTCACAAAGAGATAACAGGAAGTACATCCACAGGAAGACATTTGCTGCCTGTCTCTTACGGTTTTGATTCTGTTTAATATAGACATGGTGATGTAGCCTCTGTTGTTCCTCTTGAGGTACAGGATGTAGAAGGGCGAGACCACCCACAGGTACACACAGGGAGCCCATGGCAGTACTGACATCTGAAAGCATTCTGGGAGGTCGGGCAGGTCTGTGTACAGCGTGAGATTGGGTTCCTGGAGAAGAGAATCACACAGCATGATTTACTGCGCAAACAACTCATTTTATACCACACAGAACTCAATTTAAAGTCAATCAGAGAGGCTTGCTTTTAGAAACAACCTTTCACAGGTTCTCTGCCTGGTACAATTCAACAGAAACCGCGCTGTAATCTCAGGTTTGTTCAGTGATAGATTTGTCATCATTTTTGGCCAAAACTGCGAATTATGTATCTGCTGGTGTCAGAACTGAAGCAGAATCTCAGCCGATCACAGATATCAGCCTGTACAGTTTTACAAGTGGATCATAAAAAGATTTTTTAAATGTGAGATCTGATGGTTTAAATAAAAACAAAGAAACGTGTGATGCCAACAGTTCCCCATTTCCCATAATGTTTAAGCAGGGCTGTGGTTCAGGAGAGAGTCCACTCGGTTAGTGTCGGATTAGACATGTTATGAGGTCTGTCTGAAATCTCATGCATAAATCTCTGTACAAATAAGAGAATTCTGTTTGTCGCTCTATTATGGTCAGTATCTAGAGGTGCAGGTACGAGGACAAACAGCTGAATAACAATGATGAGTGTCAGACATTAGTATGGCAGCCCAACTGAGACCTGTTAAAACACTCTCTCCCACAAGCATGCACTTGTTAAACCCCACCTACCCACTAATGGGAATATTTCATCTCTCTTGTGCTGCTGAGCACTACAGTATGTGTAGCAAAGTGGACTGTCTTTACTATAAAACATTTACTAGGTCACAAAGTTTAAGAAAGACAAAAGAAAACTGTGATCAATTATTACACAGATCAGTTTCACTTTAACTGACAGCACAGAAAATGAATTCCTATATTTAGTAAGGCAGACATTTGAGAGTGTCAGGGAATCACTTTCTGTGACACCAGCTGCACAAAATAATTACACAAAACACTGCAACTGTTCAGCTGTTGTGGTAAAACGTTTGTTACCATGTTCATATGTAAAACAATCTCCCTAGTTAATAAAATAAATGTACATTTATTAAAACCCAACTACAAAACTGCATTTTCTCTTTTTCTTTAAATGCTAATAAAGTTAATAAGAAAATTTTCTTTAAAAAAACTTTACAACTTTAACATACAGGTTATTCAAGCTATATATGTGTGTGTGTGTGTTTTCTCTTTAAATCAAATGTGATAAATGGTTCAGTTGATTTTAAAATGCAGGAACACGCTAGCTGAGACCACAACTGACATAAACGTAATACAAACATGTTTTACTGTTGCATACTTAGTGTAACTATTTCTTACAAACTGAACAGCACAACTATCCGTCTACAGACCACAAAGATCTGATCTGAAATGAGTGATAAACCCCAGAAACGTGTTTGCAAGACAACTTCACAGCTCAATATCAGGTCTTATTTTAAGGAGCAAATTACCACTGACATGACAAAAGGCTACGACTGCCTGCGTTTACGGATTTAACTAAACACTTGGATACATCAGCTAAAATCTGTTTACATCTTGTGTGACAAACTAGAAAGATGTTTAAAAGAAACTGGATCAAAAGTAGATGCAGTTATTAACACGCTTCACTAAGAGAAGGATAAAGGTAAACATTCCCTGCCTTCTGTTTGAATAAACACAGCTGCCCTGATTCTCCGTGTCTGTCAGCATCAGTCAGAACATGGGTGGGCTGAGTCCACATCCAAACCTTGGCAGATACTGCAGAAACAGTATTTAAACAAAAGCCAGGGAGGAGACAAGAACTACTTTTGTAGAACTACTTTATTTTCATTTAAAACTGGAATGAAGAAGTTCAGAAAAAGAGAAAGCAGAGAAAAGTTGTGACAAATATGGAGAAGAAATATAAATTATTCTACTCATCACATGTTCTGTTCATGTTCCCTTTTTTGTACAGAAAATATATTATGCAAAATAAGAGCATTTTGCGCTAGTGGCTTTAAGCTTTGGACTTCACTGCATGTATTTTGTGTTTCCAAACAATTTAGCTAGTTTCTTAGAGAATTTGCCAAACATTTTCGTCGTTGTCATTCAAGTAAACCAGCTTGAAAATGGAAGTAAAGCTGTGGTGAGAGAACAGAAATTCAGCTATTTCTCATATAACACCAGACACACAGATGGCTTGTGTTACCTCTCTGCAGTGCTAAGACCCCAGTTTGTGTTTGTACACCTCTATTCATCTTGTTCAAGCAGCACCAAAGGAACATGGAAACTGGAAGAGAACATTCCAGCAGTTTATCTCACTCTCCGACCTGTGGAGGCACTATCACATTACAAGCTTTACGTTCAACATAAAATCAGCATAGTCTGAGAATACCACACATGAAACACAAGCCTCAGGAAATTTGAAGTGCACATTTCTTGTTAAATGTTGATTGTTATTAAGAGGTGCTTACACACTGAAGAATTCTGCTTCTAATCCATTCACTTCAATGGGTCTGTGTGAACGTGACACTACATCAAGCAAACTTTTGCTGTCATGAACTGTTATGTGAGCATTTATTCACCAGTGTGTTCAGCTTACTGTGTTCAGTGTCAATATCCTCAAAACTGCTCTTCCACATTGCTCTGTCAGGCACAATCTGTTCTTGTGTTCAGGTTTTGTGCATCAAATATCAGATGACATGATCATTATCACCCCAAACGTCAGAAAGCAAACTGAAGGCACATTTTTCCAATAAACATAAAAAGTCCTGAAAATGCTCTATACATGCATAAAAATGATAAAATTATCCCTAAAACTGAAATCTTTTATCAATCTTCTAATCTTCTAACAAGACAAGTGTTGACAGGACCGAGCACACGTCTGACACGCAAACACAGACGTCTGTCCTGCATCAGTTCTGTGTGCTGACACACATCATGGTAAATGATGAGATCTGTGACAGAGCTGAACTACAATGACATGAAAACATATTTCTGTTGATAGTTAATGTCTGTCCCTTCCTCAAGTGTTTAAAAAACTAGATAGCTCAGGGAGGAACACCATAAATGGCTATATTTTACAGACACTATTAAACACAGCTCCACTGTTTCTTTGTGTTTGGCTGCGTTAGATAAAGCCTTAAACATTACAAGTGTAAAATCAGTTCTGCAATGATCAACTGACAAAAGTTGATAAATTAATCCACTGTAAAAACAAATGGCTGTAGTTCAAATGCATACATGTCATATTAACTTTTTGTTAATGAAATGTATATAAATATGAATTCAAATTCCTTGCTCTGTTCAGAATGATGGCTTTAACTGTGCCATTATAATGTCTGCGTTAGGATCTAATTCTTGGGGCCTCCCAGCACACAGACTTCCTGGATCAAACAAAGACCCAACTAACAGGAGCCAAACAGGAAACAGACACATTTTAAAAACATGTACAGCAGAATCTAGTCTGAGACTACATTCAAATAATAAACGTTTAGGAGGTTAAAAACACTTACATTGTAACCTCTGTTGATCCTCACTGATCACAAAACGGTTTGTGACACTGATAATGCAAGTGTGTAAAGTTTGTGTTTCTCAGGCGTCTCAACTCAACTGTGCGTTGTGTGAGCAGTTCATTCCTCTCCAGACTAATAAAGCATGAATTTCTGATGAAGCACTTCAAAGGTTCTTTGTTGTTGGAGATTATCAGAGGCTGTTCTGTCTCTGGGTTTAATCTACAGTGTAAGAGGGGAAGGGTGCAGGAATAATCTGTTCATGTTAAAAGCGGCACACTGAGAAACTTGTGAGAAACAAAGTGCTTAAAGTGATCAAAATAACAGATGAATTAAGAATAACAAGAAATAAAAATGATAAACATAGAGAATCATATGGTATAAAAATAGAGAGATAAACTAATCTGTAAAAGAATGTAGTTCACACACAGAAGCATCACAGAGAGAACCAGCATGAGTCTGAGTCCACAGGCCTCAGAGAGTTACTGACACACTGTTTAACAACCACAAACTACTCCCACTGAGAGACCCTCAGCAGCAGATGTCCACTGCCTCCAGCGTCACACTGCAGACAGACAGATGCATGAGGGCAGGAGATACAGCTGATGACAAAATTCACTTCACCTTCCAAAGTACTGCCTTCCACTTCTGCCTTCCACTTCTGTATACCGTTTACATATCCATTTAAAGGAAATATATGCAAAGTATTTTCTTTGCACTTTTAAAATACAAAGAAACATACTAGCATGTTTATCTTCACAATGCAAAGAGTTTCCCTCACCATGAATGAAAGCTGAGCTGCATAGATGAGCTTGATGTGATTAAAATGAGCACAATAAAGGAGCGCAATTGGAGTTTTTCTTGATCTTTTAAGATAAAATGCTAAATGTACTATAGACACATACTGTAACGTCCATTAAAGAGAATTCATTAAACAAAGAAGCTGAAAGAACTTATTCTGTATGTTTACTGAATTTATTTTATTTTAATCTCAGTGATCAGAAACTAAACTAAACTAAACAACACAAAACCGATACTGTTCCCTCACAGTTGTGATTCTGTCCAGTATAATTCAGGCTTTGCAAAGAGGCTGTTATTAAAGGAAACAGCAATTATGAAATATTTTACACTACAGTAAAACTCAAAACATGTGAGAGGCAGGAAGAGGCACACGGTAACGTTTCCTAATGTACAGTAACAAAAGAAATGCTTGTTTCAAAGGGTCAAAGTAAAGTTAAGAAACATCAGTCAGTGTGATTGTACAGCAGTGCTACGCTGCTTATCATCGTTTGCTCTGATACACTATCAGCACTGCATATATACAGTAGAAAATGTCAGCCGGCATCACAATGGTATACGCTGTTCTCAAAAACCTTAAACATCACCAGGAGAAAAGGTACAGTTAATAATTATCCAGCATTATCCTGTGTGTGTGTGTGTGTGTGGGGTACAGGTTAAAAGACTGGTCTCATACGTACCCGGGCGATACTTAATGTTTAGATTACTGTATCCAATTTTATCAAACTAAGTTGAGTAAACACTGTAAATTAAAAACTTGCATTGCTCACCTGCTAATATTCTTTATGCTAGTGAATTCAGTTGCAGCGATTACTCAAATAAAACCATCATAAGATCTACAATCAGACATCAAATATCACCGTTTCACAGGATGTACAGTCGCATGATAACACAACGGCACTGCTTAAAAACACTGATGCAATCATTCAGATCATCAGCTGTGTCACTGCTAATATCCAAACACACAAACCGTACGTCCTGAGAGTCACGCTCTGCTCTGACTGTATTTTCAGAGAGGATATTAAATCTCCTCAGGACAGTGAGCATGAGCTGGAATCAGCATTCAGATTAAATGACTAGATAAACAAGCTGACTACAAGAGGAAGTTACGACACAAACTTTCCAAACACAGAATAAAACTTTATATTTCCTCCTAATGCTACCATATGACACTTTTAGCACTGACAGGAGATGGGGAATTCTGAACGTTCTGATGAAGAAGTGAAACCGCAAGATATATATTTGGATTGAAACTTTTTCCCACATAAACCTGTACTCAGATCCGGACATAAGTGTGTTGTTTCTATTAATGCCACAAAAGACAATTTAGTGACGGTAGAATAAGGTTTCTCAAACATTACCCTGTCTGCCATTGCTCAGACAAACACCCAATGCTGTCCATAAAGCCAGTATTTACACTTGCTAGAAAAACAGCTTTATGAAAATAGGTTCTACAGATCAAGCTGGCAAACTCGATTCTGCTGCTGGTCATAAGACCCTCCTGTCAACATCCTATAGACCAATAAACAATGTATCCTATAAACAACGTAAGCCAAGACTTTCCAGTTAAACAAACAAGTCAAAATAGGCAATAGATTTGAAAAAAAGCCACGAGAATCCAGCTAAAACATGTTAAACCCAAATGATT
Organism: Yasuhikotakia modesta; assembly: GCA_036877545.1. NCBI lineage: Eukaryota > Metazoa > Chordata > Actinopteri > Cypriniformes > Botiidae > Yasuhikotakia > Yasuhikotakia modesta. The sequence goes on from JBAJNP010008891.1 coordinate 17,334, forward strand.
TACCTTACCTCACATTTCACACATGTCAATAATTGCTTTGGTTCTCATTATAGTAACATTCAGTATGAAAGATTCTGTGGTAATCCCCGGTGGCTTAACTACTTTGGGCTCATTAGAAATTGGGACACCACAACGCTACAACTCTGATCTCAACCGCAACTGTTCTGGAGAAAGTCGTTTGCTACCAATGACCCATTTGTGAAGGATTTACCCCACATATGAAGTCACCTTGTGTCACAAGTACACAACAATATTAAATGTTCACAAGTGTGCAACACAGTGTCATCCGGGTGTAAAAACTGCAGAGATTGATGTTTTTCATTTTTGTTTATTAAATAACATTTGTTTCATTAAACAACTTTTTTTATTAAATTCATATGTTTAATCATTAAAATGTCTGTTTATCAGAGGTACAGTATGTCAATTACAAATGAGCCATAAATCTATTATAAGCAATTTACCGTAATATTAACATACCATAATATTTATGTAGGTTTATAGCACGGAAATCTCATAACAGATGCTGTTAAGAAACGTTTTGTCTGTAAAAATAAATTATCCTAAAAAATGTCTTTTGTCATTTTGTACAGCTTCATATAATAAACAGAGCCATGTAGCCATTTTCCCACCATCACACAAATGAACGCAGACATTTGAGGACACAGACAGCATGTGCTACATACAAGAGTGATGATTTCAAGCAGGAGAGAGATATGAGACTCAGGAGAAGAAACGAATTTCACTGCCTTATGAAGATCATGTTCTGTAGTGACACATTCTGGGCTGCGTTTCCAGAGTGATGCAGAACAATCTGTCGGTTACCTTACATGCCCTGTGGCTTTTCAGCCAGATAATCTAAATCTGAGTGAGCAGAATAACATGAGCTGAACTCAGCCAGACAGCAACGTCTGAACCTGAATACTTCTCTCACTGGAGCTGTGGAGTTATGGTCTACATCAGGGTCTACACCAGGGTCTACAGATTCTTAACCAGTTTATTCACATCCTGTAGATGATTATAAGCAGATGTAATATTAAATAAGGAAGAACTTCCAACAAACAATAAACAACATGCACTGTATATACTGAGCTCTGAGGAACACAGGAGCAGAAAGATTCGTCAAATATCAATCAGGTTTAGCAGTGGAGATGTCATAAATAGACCCTGCAGGTTTAAAAATGAAAGAGCTTGGATTCAAAACCTTCATGCCGAGTTCTGTTTCTGACTAGCTCATAAAATGTGATATTCATCTAAAACATAGACTAGTGTTAAACATCTGATTAACAAAATTGTCTTTGAGAGTCTATAAGACAGATCAGATTCTGACATCATCCAAGTTTTAGTCAATACAGCGTTTTTTCATGACACAAATCTTCACAAGGTAACAGGAGTCAAAGGAGGTAACTCTGTCTTTCTTCTAACCTACATAATGTCTCTGGTCTGTAGTGCTGACCGACTGCACGGCCCCTCAGAGAGTCTAATGACCAGTGAAATAAGCCCTTACTGTGTCCCTGTAATAACTAGGCCAGGCACAAGGATGACTTTACCTTGAATAACCTCGTAAACAACAGAAAACCCCCTCCAGGACCTGAACTTTATCAGCAGGAGTCATTGCAGGTCTGCTGTTAGTGAAGCAGAGCTACATACAGATGTCAGATGTCTCATACACACAGTACACGCACATTTACAGTACGGTCTCTCTCATACACACAGTACACACACATTTACAGTACGGCATGTCTCACACATTTACAGTACGGTCTCTCTCATACACACAGTACACACACATTTACAGTACGGTCTCTCTCATACACACAGTACACGCACATTTACAGTACGGCATGTCCCATACACACAGTACACGCACATTTACAGTACGGTCTCTCTCATACACACAGTACACACACATGTACAGTACGGTCTCTCT
>JBAJNP010008892.1:0-19257 GCA_036877545.1 Yasuhikotakia modesta
AGGGAGAGACATGCTCTGACACTAGGACAGAAAAAGGTGATAAAAAGAAATGTCTCTTTCTCTCACCTATTCTCTTTAAATGACTTAGCCGGGGTTCACGCGTCACTCTTAAGGATTGGACCTTGGAACCTTTAGAAGGAAATTGATACTTGACAGACTTGACAGAGTGAAAATGTGACATAAAACAGACAAGTATTTCTATAGAAAATGAAATATTATGTGTTTTTGGAGTGGTTACCAGGGGATTGCTATGCTGTTCCTAAGATGATCTTTTATTGAGTGTGTTGCTATGTTCAGGTAATTGGTAAGTCCTGGTCTGAGATAAACAAGCCCAAATCTGATATCCTGGTCCACATCATCTCTTTGCTAAGAAATGTAGTAGGACACCTCACCTCAACAATCCACACAGTCTGATGTATCTGATGTGAGTTACATGTAGCCATTTAATACTTAGTGTCAGGGGTTTGAGAAAATCCCCAATTCTAAGAATGAGCAATACTTTTACACAGCATTACACATTACCACACAGACTGTCCCCATGCCAAGCCATTAAGTTCACTGTTTATCTAACTTTTAAGCTTAACATAAACTTCTTAAAGCAGTTTATGTTACCAACTCTCTAAATAAGCACCATTCACAAGAACAAGGCCACAGGAATAAACAAAACATGTGTCAAAATAAAGTGCCTCTGAGAAACTGATAAATATATTTGGCACTTTAACTTAATCTTGTCTTGTTCTTTGTAGCTGGTGATAAGCTCAGTCTGTGATGTCCTTACAAATGTCATAAAAACAACTGATGTTATGTGTTCTCCTTTTACAATCATTTTAAACCTCCGTTGTACATATATTTTATGATATTTGTCTCCTCCTCGCTACGATTAATGATCATTGTTCTCGTTCACGTTTCCTCTTTTTGACCAGACGGGGGCAGCACAGACCACATCTATAGACTTCATAATATGCAACGCCGCCTTTGTCCTTACGCGCTTTGTGCAATTCAGCGTCAGAAATGTTTTATTTTGTTTAGTTGCCTAGTAAAAATTAATGTCAAAAATCTTGGCATGACAACATTACAGCCACTGTATACTCGGTAGCTGTGTTTGGGTACTTTTTATGACTAACAAAGAACATCCTGTTTCTCGTTTCACTGTAATGACCAATCAGGTCGCAGGGTTTGATGATTGACTTTTGTTAATAAATATGTAAGATTACAAGAAAAATAAAAAACATAAACCAGATATTTTTTATGCATATATATACAGGTTCCGTCTTCTCTGCGGAATAAGCAGCTGCTGTTTCATATACGGTACAGAGATGTAAAATAGCAACGGTTTGCGTTTGGAAACTCCCACAGAAGGGGTGCAGACTTGATGCCAGAATAAAGTTATAATGCCAGATTTAAAGCGACGCGGATCTGCTGATACTAATAAGGAGCAGCTATAATAACTTCTGTACATTATTAAGATCAACAGCTGGTAAGAGCGACCAACTGTAATAAATATTTAGTTTATTACAATATATTACTCGCATTCCTTGCATTTCTTGAATATAAGGGAGTATGTAGTCTCGACACGTTGCTAAACGATGTTTATTTAATCGTCTTATTATGGATTTGTCCAATCTATCATAGTTTGTCTTTAACATTGTCTTCCGGTACTGATGAACGCGTGGCTATGTGCTTGTGTTTGTACGTAGATCTGAACTGGACATACGCATTGAATCATGACTGGCATTTTAAAGGTCTACTTCATCGGGAAAGTGTTTTCTCTTCTGGTGGCTCTGTTTGGACTGGTTGACTCTGTCGGAGGTCTGATGTATCCTCAAGGGTCCGATCTGGCAGACGATATCTGCACACAGAAACATGCTTCAGGATCTCCATCACGGACCGCTACTGCTGCCAACATAAAGCGCGTGGGATCGCGGTAATCCGATGTATGGACATCCTGTTCCACTGCGAATCTTAAATTACACTAAGAGAAATGATGGGAGCATTAAGGTTACTGACTCAATTCAAGCTGTATGGATTACAATTGCTGTGAGTAATTTGTCTGTGAACCTCTACGTATCCATTAAAACAGTTCCATGCGTTTGAAGACGTGTGTGTGTGTGTGTGTGTGTGTGTGTGTGTGTGTGTGTTTGCGAACAACTGGATGTACAAAGGAGATTTAACAGCGCTACAATTTGCATATAACCTTTATGGCAGATATATAAAGTAGGATAGATAATTCAATACTATAGAGACGACACGTGTCTAATACTGTAATTATACTGTAAAGCACCAAAATCCTTTAATAGTTGTATATTTCGAAGATTTAAAGAGTTTGTGCCTGTGTATCTATACATCATTTGCAAACAATGTAGTAATGGCATAACACTGTGCAACTACATTTATTCTTTCTGAAGACATAAACGCATCAAGATACTGATTTCTCTGTTATTTGTTAGTATTAAATGCATTCTGTTTTGTCATTTACTCACATTTTTAACATGCTGACTGACCAAAGTAATGTTTTGTTGCTGTACAGTGTTGTATAAACAACTGGAAAAGAAACTGTGATGAACATTTGTTGTTTTTTTCTCATAGCCTACAAAAAACATTTAGGTCTGAGAGTAAATGACATCATAAAACCCTCAGGATTTTGTGACTAAATTCCTTTTTTGTGATACAAAGTGGTGGCTAAAGTTTTAGGGATAAATGCACTCTCAAAAACTGGTCAGGCAAAAAATTGTTGTAGGAGCCATTGTTTAACAGGGGCTGTACATTTTGAAGAAGTACTCTTTCATATTCTCTGCTATTCTTCAGACAAATAACATGTCTTTGCAGCACTAAAGTTATTTTGGCAGCTTTTAAAAGTACCCTGAGGTAAGCAAGTTTCATTGTGTAATGTGATCCATGTATGACCAAGCCTTTGACTCAAGTCATGCCCTACATGTTTCTACAGAAAAAGTAAGTTAACAGAAATGATTATGAAAGGTCATTTAAGGTAAAGCACATGATTTTTGTAAAAATGGTTCAGTCTCCCCCTTTCTCTTGCTCTCCCCTCTCTCTCTTTTCATAATGATGAAATGTTGCATTTTGTATCACAAATTTTATTTGTATCACAGGAGATGAACAGTCTTTCTAGCAAGACTGCACTTGAAGGTATAACCTATAGCTAAAACGTTAACTTAAAGTAACAAATTGTGTATTTTATTTAGTAACATTTTAGAAGTAAAAGTAAACTTTTCTTCCATGAAGGCAGGTTTCAGTTTTTGTTTGGTCTGTATCAATTGCCCTTTCGGGTAAAGAAAACAAAACTTTGCCTTAACAGTTTAGTTCTTAGCCAAAAACAGTGAATGAATCAGTTTATGACATACAGGTCATGACTACAAAAAACTGCAGTACTGCACGTTGTTAGTATTTTTATGGCAAATTTCTTACAATATTCTGCATTTTAAGTCATTTCAAATGAAAGCAACAGCTAAATGTATGAAATGCAAAATAATGTCTATCTAATAATATACATATGTCTAAATTTGGTATGTATTTCATGAAGTGACAAAATGTTGTATATCTGAGCATTAGGCCTGTATGTGCTAATGGGAGATAAGTTCAGGCTAGTGATGAGTAGTCTGTTGTCCTATTCATCTATTTGTATTAGTTATGCCTGTTGGCTATATGAAGCAACAGCGCTCTCTTTTGACTAACACATAAAAAGAGGAACACACCCAGTTGTACACGCCAGTGGGCAACACACTTTTTGAAAGCTTCTTTTTTTCATATTGTTACTCTGTTATTGTCTATGACTTTAGCCATGTATTTTTCATGACAACAACAAAGAAGTTGCAATTGTGGTCTGTAGTGTAAATGTCATAGAGAAACTGCAAACGTCTTACCAACAGGAAGACATAACTAAGAATAGCAAGGGCCTCGGTTTCCACCCACCAGACAGGAGTTCCTCTGCGCAATGATCTGGAAGACACGGTGTCTCCATAAAGCGGATGATCGTCTCAGTACAGCGCTGTCCTGACATGTTTACACACACATGACATGATGATAATTTAATGTGCCTGTATAAAGTGCTATTGACCAGATTATCTTGTCCATGAGCAGTGTCTTTGGGAAAGTGTTCATGGGCTTCACCCCACAAGGATTAAAATGAAATACTATACATTTCATATAACAGGATAACATAACAGGATAAACATATTCATGCTAATTGCATTAGCTTCTCCCATGCTGTGAGGTTTAAGAAAGAAAATAATAAGATGCAGTCAGGTAACTTACAGTCGCAGTACAGTTGCTTATTAGAATAAATCCCCTCAGTTTTGAATAAATAAAATTAATTGTCAAAAATATTACACAACATGTAACTATTAAATATACATGGTATATTGTATAGTAGTAGTAAGGTTTTTTAAAGTATGTCCTAACTTATTTATTAATTTGTGACTGGAAAAAAATGACCTGATGACCTAAAAAAAGACATTTTAAATGTCATGTTAAATGTTTTGCGTATCTTAAATGGTCTGTGGTCCTGGGAGCAAATTCAACTTGTTATATTTGCCTAAATTTTTACAGACTTTTACAATTCTGAATGCAAATATGTAGCTCAAAATACTGTTGTCCTGTTTAACACGGTGGTTACTAGAACTGCAATCAAATTACTGTTATTCCATCACTGTCACATTCAATTCCAAACGCAAATATACAGCTCAAATTCCTCTTTTCCTTATTTAGGTAGGGGAACTGCATAAATAACTGCCTGGGAATTGGATATACAAATATATGTGTGAAACGTTTTAAGCAGAAACCTTATATGTTGGTGTTCATTTCCCACAGTCAGTTCAAACACTGACATACATACTCCAATATACATATATACATTGATATACAGTATGTACCAACATATTAATCTCTTGTGTATTAAATGCACCATTTAGCAAACACCATAGTAGTCTCAGATTTGAATCTAAGAAGACCTCCACCAATGATAAACATCTGAGGTAGCTTAGGGCCACATGACCGTTGGCATAGGGGAAGGGATAGTAGTCCACAGTAGGGAGTGGGCCTGCATTCCTGATGCCAGTAAGCATACTTGGCATTCCTGGCTTCTCCTAGGGATCTCAATGAACCATTTGACTAGCACTCGTTTTTTTCTCCCCTAGAAAGTGGCAGAGTCAGCCTCAACGGATGAGAGCTGCAGCTTGGAGAGAATAGGAGACTATTCATGCCATACTAGGACTAGAATGATGCCATTGAAATGTAGTGTGCACTGTGGGGCGCATTAATAAGCGTAATGTCTAAATTCAGTGTTGATAGGAAAGGAACGGTTGGATTCACGTTGTTGTTTAAATTGCATTTAATGGGTTTTCATTTGATTTAATGGGTGATCGCAGTCAAAAACAACACAGAAAGCAACAGTGTGACATGAAGATGTAGGAACACTAACAAAAAAAAGTAGCCACCGCTGAATGGTAGGCAGAGCTCAGTAGCGTATGGTGACGAAACCGAGGCTGTAACGTCACGCTCGACTCTAAACCTCACCCACCCTCTCAGAGGCGAGCAGCTTTTCACAGGCGCAGACTGACGGACTGACTGGCTGTAGCTGTAGCGGATTGCTGTAAGTATCGCGTTTGCAGGAGGTTCTTTGGCGTTGGGCTCGTAACAGCACCCGCATCGCCCGGGTACTGCTGGCGTATTACGGACTCACAACGGCATGATTGTGCGTTTTGCGGCGTGGCGGCGGTACGATAGGCTGTTGCAGTAAAGACCGGCGAGCTGTGCACAACAGGGTTTGCGGAAGAGCAGCTCAGATGTCTAGAATATGGCGGAGCAAGAGTGAAACAATTCAACTCCTTAGATTTACTAGACCGGGCTTTGTGTAGGGAGTGACACCGACGTGTCAGCGTTAACTTTGCGTGGTTAGGCGCGGGGATGTTGCGTGAAAAACTGCGTTTTTGTTATATCGTGCCTACGGCGCTGTGGAAGTTATAGCGGAAATAGAAAAGTTGTACGAATGAGTTGTTTAAAGAAACACAGATTATCGGCTTACCGACCATTTTCGAGATGCTTTAGCTAGAATAATGGGCGAAGAGTGATGACAGCGCTTAGCGTTGCCATAATCGCAATATATGGTGCGTTTTGGGCTTGTAGTCTTTCAGATTTGACTGATCACCGGCCCCGCCTAGTTCTGTTCCTCAGTCGAGGTAGATGACTAGTTTATTCAAGAAGAATGGGAGAACATGAGACCACAGTGGACAGACTGAAGTGTGTTTCACGTCGGGCTGACTGTCAGATCACGCAGGAATAGTTTTCATTGCGTTCGTGCTTTTCAGGGTCATGGAAAGAATTTCAGCCCAGATTGTCATTCATGCTGCGTTCACACTTTCAAGACCATCTAACCTTATAGGGTCTTTTACGTGCCAACAGTTTGGCGTAACATGTTGAATACGATCGGTTTAGATGATTAAGAAAGGCAATTAAAATGTTTGAGAACTGCAGTCATCTAAGAAAGATGTGCGAGGTTCCTGGAGAAGATCCTGTTGCTTCTTCATGCATTTTTAATGGCTTAATCTTTAAGGACTGCGTTCTTGTCTTGGAGGCCGCTGTCAAATTATAACGATTCCTTATATGGTCTGCATTTCGGCTTTGCCGTGGTTTTTGTTTTTTTACGTTACAATATATGTGATAAATTGTGTAACCACCAACCGAGTGAATACCGTTTCCTGTTTTTGAAGCTGTCTTGAGCAAACATTTGTCATTCCCAATCGAGGAAAAGTACCCAGTTATATATCTGTCACTGCACAAGGCAGATAATTTTGTGGCACCCTTATATTTCCTGTGTCAGAATGGAGGCAGTTTGTCAAACTTGTTTGTGGTCTAACTTCGGGTGGCAGTTTAAGTAAACCGATGCATTGGCTGTATAAGTACACATGATCTTACCTCCTAGTTAAACTGTTTCTGTATATGTACTGCATGGGTATAACTTCTATATGTCCAAGTTCTGTGAGTTATCACAGTCCGTCACATAGGGAACTTTAAGCACTGATCCTTCAAATAGTGGGTCGGACCGACCTCACCCTACTGGGGTTTGACCCCGATCCATTCCCTCCTGGAGTAAGAGGAAGGAAATCCCGGTGATAGTGTGTCCTCTTGGGCACATAGGAATGCCGGTCTGAAGGCTCTGTTAAACATAACAAAATGAAGAGTTGTGGACCTTCTTTCAAAAAATGTTTGGGGTTTCTGCGATTGGGTGCTCTGTAAAACTATCTATTTCTCTATTTAATCTCTATTTAGAGATTAAATAGAGAGAAAAGGCCTACTGAGGCCTTTTCTCATAGCACAAGTCTGCTATGACAGATTAAAATCAGGTCTAACGCTTCCAGTAATTTACTTTTTCAATTCCTTCTTGTTCTGTATAATTATAACCACGTTATATTTTGAAAGTCTGGCTTTTACCCTGAGCTAAATCTTAACTACCGGTACTTGTGGGAGTCAAGCCATATGCAAACAAATACAGGGGTCTGTCAGGGAAGCAAATATCTTTTTGACTTTATAAATGGTGGTTCTAATACAGCTGTCTGAACTGTTTTCTCTGGAGGGAAATGTCAAAATGACCAGTCTGCTAGGCTGAATCATGCACAGTATCCACCCAGGGGCACTGTATTTAAGAGCTATTACCACCACTCTTAGTATTCAGATTGATTAGGTTATCCTGGGGATTTTCAATGCCTGTGTTTACAAACCCAAAATTCTGGTTACATTTACAAATTCTTGTTAGACTTAGATGTAAGACTTTGAGCACATGACTTTGTATTCATCATGCGTTACCCGCATTGCCATAGTTTCCAGTTGAAAAGTACATGAGCTGTATTTTTGTATTCATTCCACACTTGTGTGCTATTTTTGAGAATGTGAATGAGTATTAATAACAATATGCTGATTAAATTAGTTAACAGAATTACTGAAGATCAATTTTAAAAAGGGCAAAAGGGACTCTCTAACATGTTTATGGAAGAATAGTGGGAAAAGTATGTTCATGTCTTGGGGTCATAGGTTTAATTCCCAAAGAACGCAAAAACTGGTTAAAAGCATACAATTAATGCACTGTAAGCTGCCAAATGTATTTATTATTATAAGTGTAATAATCCGAATAAAGGCTTAACCTGAATATAGACCTTAATCTTTGAATTTGAAAATTATGTAAATGTGAACTCTGTACATCACAGATTCTTGCATGTTTACTTTTGGCCCGTCTAAAACATTTGCTTACATCTGAGCTGTATTAATGCGCACAATCTTACAGAAAACAATGACATATCAGAGAGCTGTGTAGTTTCTCACAAAGGCTGTGACTTTTGATTTAAAAAAGAGATACCATTTGTAAGACAGTGGGTAATGAGATGCCAAACACAAAGTGCCAGCTGTCGATAACCATTTGAGACTTACAGTAGGAACCAACTGAGCAGAAACGAACAGAGATGCTCTGGAGAGGAAATATAGGACAGTTTGGGCAAAGGAAGGCTGTCGGTGGCCCTCAGTGGATTAGACCACTTCCTCTATAGGCCAAAGGGCCTCATGAAACCTGCATGACCCTGTCATGCTTTCCTTCCTCCTTTCAGTCATGTGACTATTGTGTGATTCTGAAAGCTGCTTCCAGGCTGTAAAGATAGCTAATGTTTGCTGAGCTATTAGCAGTGGCTTTGGTCTGCATACTGTAAATATACTTTGCTTTATAATAGTTCAGCAGGTGGCTCTCAGTGTAAAAAACAGAGGCCCTCAAGATGTTACTAAGGGTTACTGAGCTAATATGAGCACAAAAGCACATTACATTTTCTATCGCTTTAATCCCAGAACAATTCTCCAATCTATTCCCACACATTATTGTCCTGATTTATGCGTGTAAGCTGCGATGACTGATGACTATGGCAGTTATTTGTGACATGCAATACTGAGGCCTTTTCTCAAGCTACGAACCAGAAATAGACATTAGAACAAGACATGTGACTGAATTTCATAAGCTGTTATGATGAACTTATGGATACAAATGAGTTTCTGTTAGTTTATATAGCTTCATATGTCGATAAGGGCTGAAGAGCAGCTCATTATTTGTCTTTAATATTCAATATAAATGTTTTGGTTTTTAAAATTTAAATCCACATTAATGGTCTTGTATTTAAGATAAGGGTTAAACTTGGAAATTTTGAGGGCTATGAAGGTAAACAAAGCAACATTATGACAACGGAAATCAGAGTTGTTGTAGATTATACTTTAAGTATTTCACTAATTTAATTAGTAAATTTGATCATGTTAACACACTTGTAGCTTTTTAGGCCAGATTTGCACACTCTTGAAATTTCTTTGTACCATTCTCATATAATTCTTGGGTAATCAGATTTTGCACAGTTCTAAAATAACTGTTCCTTTCAATTTCGCATTTTACAAATGTTTACATAAGAGATGCAACTGAAATATTTGTATGGTAAAATGACTTGCATTTTAGAAGTTAATGGGAATCAAACCCGTGAGCTTGCTGTTGCTAGCACGGAGCAAGCCTGTAATTAATAATTGCAAGCTCTGATTTAAAGAATCACAATGAAATGCTTTGAGCAACAAGTTCACGACAAAAGCCCAACTGCTCATTTGTCTGCAGAGAATTATGGGTGCGTAAACGCATCCCTGGGGTCTATACACTGCAGTCAGTCAGATGTCAGATGCCCTGCTATGCGTTGACATTTGACACTTGGGGCTGGGCTGAGATCTCATTGATCTCATCCCCTGTTGCTCCTTTTCCTTCCATAATCTGCCTCCCAACTGTTGTTTTCTAGTCTCTAAGCTGCTTACTGTTTCTAGCAATGGAAATCGTGCTATTGCCTTCTTGGTGTCAATGTTTTGACAGGAAATGTTTGACCCCCGTGGCCTTTAAGTTGCTGTTCGGAGTTTAGTTAGTTAGTTAAGTGTCATCAGATCTGAAGTAGGTGTTGAGAGCCAAGAACAGTATCCCAGTGCAATGTGGGGTAAGATGTGCCACCTCTTGCTAAATAATTGTTCTGGGCACATTCACTTGAGGTGTCATGGTGGCCAACGTGACTGACATTGTTAAATATAAATATTAGGTTGTTGTTTGAATGTGGTATATTTTGGAAAAATGCTTTATTTAATAATCCTGTTTATTTTTTAACTTTTTCATCAATTTTTTTGTTGGAATTCATCAACTTTTCTTTACCAGTCATGTATGAAATGAACTCTGAAATGAAGGTATGAAATTACTTTTTTCGTACACAAAACAAAATTACACTTTCAGATGTTCATGTCTTAGGCAACTATATACAACAGTATTTTTTTAAATATACGCCCACTTATGTTATAACATTAATGCACAGTTAGCTAGATTAAGTTTACCTGCTGGCACATCTTACCCCACCACTCTAGGTGAACGCTGCCACAGGTTGAGATGAAGTGAGAAAAACAACAGATGCTCACTTTTGTAAATCCTGTTACATGCCTTCTCTTCAAAGCCCACAGATTCCCTTCTTCAGACAGAAACACAAGATTGTGAATACATTTTTCTATCCCATATTTGTTTTTTCTTGATTCTACTTGTCAATCTTTAACCTAGGTAAGATGATTGACTTCCAAATAACAAGCTGGGTTTCAACATTTTTGATAGTGGCTGTTACCCCTATATCATTCACCAAAACAGAAACCTTCCATGGCCTCAGCTAAGCTTAGCATAGCTTGGCAAACCATAACATGGACAAGATCATATAGACGATTTAACATCAGCTGATCCTACATACAGTGTTGAGCAGCATTTTGTAATCCTCTAAATGTTGTTCTAATGAATAATTTGACATAAGGTTTTGCTTGAATCTGTTGTCCGCAACAAGCAAACAATTAATACAAAGACTGCTTAAACTTACTTTCGTTTATTCAGTGTCATTGTACCTTTTATTAAGAGTCTAACTCTAATGGCTCTTGTACAAATACTGCATTTGTTTTCAGTCCCGCTGTGGTTTATGTTAATAACAGGCAAGAGACCATTTTATGCACTCATTAGAACTAGATTGTGTTGCTTTGACACAAGTTTACCGCAGGCTATGAGCTACTGTGTTAAAATAACAGCAGCTTTGATGGTGTGTCCGTAGTCGGCTGCTAGCGGAGGTGCTAATAACTTGGCTGGCTGGCTATTGGCCCCATCCTGACTGCAAAAACCATTTTGGCCTTCAGCGCTTCCAAATTTGGTTGTATCTCTCACCTGTAGTCACTTGTTTGCCATAACCTTACTGGGGTTTAATCCTGCAAGGGGATGTTTCACAGTGTGATGAATTTACTTGGTTAATTTTTTAAAAGACTGGATCTAAACACCTTGAAACATTGTTATCCTTTATAGTTTTATATATTTGTGTATATCAGTCTGTTACTGCTAAAAACACTTGGAATTTGTTTTTCATTGTATGGTACTCAGGAATACTTGATTCTGATTGGTCAGTTGTGACATTCCAATGTATGTTATTTCACGATAACAACTGCCTAAAACTAGTAATACATAATCATCCAGGTACTGCAAATCATCTTGATCTTATAACTCATTTTACAGAATTTACAATTAAATTAAATATAAATATACCTAATTAATTACATATATTTAAATTAAGATTAAATTGAACGTTCATTTTGTTTGATTGTCACGTCTTGGCTTGAAGCTGATAGGAAAAGCCTGCAATCAATTGGTGCCCAATTATTTACTCATTGTGGTAAGTAGCTATGTAATAAGCATTGGGTCTTGATCACTCTATTGGGGTTTATTCTGCAACCGGCTGGATATACATTATCCCGTACTTGTAGGATCTTTGTTATGAGTGACCCTCTCGCTTCTTATCTTAAGATATGCAGAATTAAATGTTTAAAAAGACATAAAAAAACAAGTTACATTTGTGTGTCACCACTTGTGTGTCAAAAAAAAGTTTATTTTATTTAAGAAGCAAAGATGCGTTTTTCCTCAGAGCAACCCACAGATGAGAAAATGATAACATATGATAACTTAAAAGGTTTTGTCTGAATAGTGAACTGTCTTCGGAGACATGGGAAAGGCGTACTAGCACACACACCCAGCTTAAAGGATTCTGATGTGTCTAAACAATCCTTTTATCACAGTGAATATCGGCTGATTTCTCAGCATTGAAGTTTGAGGAGGCTGTTGAGATTGGCTCCGTTCTTCTTCTGTGTAAGCTGAGCAAAGTTAGGGTCAAAGGTCAGGCTTTTGGCCTCCTGCATTTATGGGGTTACAGGTCACAGAAGAGACCTATGGAGCCATGCACAACACACAACCCCACAATAAAAGTAATATACTGTGGAAAAGTTAAAATGAGCATTGAAGGATTCTCATGTTGAAAGCTGGTTTATTGCTCTTGGGAGAGTGATCATTGTTTTTACCACAGACTACAGCCCTTTTAAAAGTGTAAATTAAAACATTTAAGTCATGGAGACATGATGCCATTAGGGACGCACACAAGCGCTCAAGTTAGCGCTCGCAATCGCAGCAGCGATCCATCATGAAAACACATTAATTGCGTGAACTGCTTTCTTGCTTCAGAGTCCAATAACGACTCATTTTTTTACAATTACATTTTAAGCATTATCTTACCTCAGTCCAGGACAACATTAAGGAATTTGACACATTCTTGTTAAGATGATAAATACTTTCTCCTACATTAATATGCAGATACGGCAAGGAGTACGCCAAGTGTAAGTGGATTTCTGATTTCTAGAAAATCGCTGGTGCTATCAACAGATCAGTTGTTTGAGTTTCCCGACTAACCAGACACAGCAATTCTGACTCAACCAAGGGCATGAGTTTGTGAGCAACTGGATGATAATCAAATACAAAATATGACACTGTCTGGTGTGTGGCTCAGTTATTTTCCAATGTCTTATTGTCATGTATACATAGTATATTATCTCTTTGTCTAGCAACGCTGCTGTTACTGGCAGTGATGCAGTGAAAATGTTGGCTTCATAGTTTACAAATGCATAAACATTTTATGTGGTTGATGAGCCTGCCACTCTGATTTGTATCCGTCAGCTAAGCCAGTTGTTGTTGACCGTGTGTCTCTCTAAATAGACAGCATTAAACAGCTCTGTGGATTTTCAATTAATCCCACCATCTTTAGATAGCCTCTGCCTTAGTGTGCTACTGTAGAGAGCTCTCATGCATCATCTGTGTGTGACCCATTCATGTGTATATTACTTTCTGTGTTTGCGCATTTGCACATCTTTTGAAAAGCAATCTCTTTCATGTTTTAAGATGTATTATTTAGCTCCAAAGAGAAGTCACTCATCTTTCCGTGGACAGGTGTTTGCGTCCACGCACGTATATTTACATAAGTCTTTGTCTATTTGTATACAATACCGTGCACCTTGTATTACCTCATGCTTGCCTGTCTTGTTGAAATATCAGTTGACTTTGTTAAGACTCTATTCAATGAATCCTGTGGGAAACATGGTGCTACTCTCTATGCTCCTCAGAATAGCAAATTTACCACCCCCCCCACAGGTCCCAACACTCTGTTCGAAATCCACCAGGCACCGGCAGGCGCAAGCGATCCCTGAAGGCTAACTGTCTTTCTTCTGCTGTCCTCCTAATTCCATTTACGTTTTTTTCCAAGCCTGATTTGTTCTAAGAAAGCATTTACGCCTCAATCTATTTTCATGAGACCATAAAATGAATAGATTTAAGTTTTTCTTTGGACCATAATAAGCTTGATGATTGTTGTTCATAACTGCATGTTTTTGCTGAGGGTAGCATTAGACTTTTATTGAGGGATTTCCCATTGGGCCTGTGCTTGAACTCTTATTGTGATGTTGATGCTCAAACAGGTTTTCTTGGTTTGCCAAAAATGAAGTATTATTTCAGCCAGTCAGTTCATTGATTACATAATGCTGTACAGGTCATGGTACAATGAGCATGTGGCAGTCACATGATGGTGACTGAAGATCATATCTCTGAGTTGACTTCTTCGTATGATACTTGCCTTCAGATATGAGATCAGCTAGTGACCATGAGGGGCTGTTGGAGGGCTATTGCTCCTCCTACATCTTCTACAAGTCAAACAGAGGTCTTCTTCACAAGGGTGTCCAAAGGTGATGTAACTTTTGCCTGAAATTGGGATAGGGGAGTTTTGCTAAGCACTGCATCATCTCAGTATCTCATTGTAACACATCTGATTAGGAACTTGGAATATGTTTCCCTTTCTCACTTGGTTGTGGGAAATCCCACAAGTTCCTCTGGGTGGAGAAGTTCAAGTATCATTTTCTAGTTTCAAAGTCAGTCGCACTCAGTCAAATGATTTATACCAAAACAAAATGTCTCTCTAAGCAGGTTTATGGCTCTACCTCTGTATTTCAGTTGGTCTGGCCATATGGCACAATCTCTTTCTTTTGATCTGTGAATGTTTTTATTAATTATATTTCCTGTCCAATGTCTTTTCTGTCTTTTCTGTTTTAAAAAGACAGTCAGGGTAAAATTAAAGTTCAGACCACCTGTTCTGCCTTAGAAACCTTTTCATCATCTTGCACAGTAGGAGGTCATCAGTGTGAAGAAAATGTCACAGCAGAACGTCACTCTTCTGAGACGAGGCTGGGCGTGGTCTGTGTGTTTAGAGATTGTATGGGCATGGTTAATGTGTTATAGGACTTATGGGGGGCGTGGTCTGTATGCTCGAAAGTGGAGTGGGTGTGTTCTGTGTGTGTTAAGATGGAATTGGTCTGCCATGACTGTGTTAAAATGTAACGAAACTCCCTTGTTTTAGCAGTGTTTCTCAGTGGCATGGTGGGAGAGTAGACTGTGGAAAGAGAGGAGATTACATATAAAGGGAAGTTTTCATATATATTGATAAACAGTGTCAATTATCAGTGGAGTTATATTACCTTTACTGACACATAAAAGACAGAACCTGCTGTGTAAGGAAATGAATAATCTTGGTCCACAGCGAGTGAACGAAACAACAGAATGGCGTGCAATAAAAACCCTTCTGTGTTTGTTCACATGTAGTTCTATGGTACAGTACAAGCAGAAACCTGGTGTAACATGGATATTGCATTATTGACAGGTGACAAGGGGTGCTGCACTATTTAAAATTGAATTTCTCTGGATTTCTCTGGAAGTACTTGGAAACATTTGGATATTGGACACATTGAACTCAAAAATGGTACATATTGTGCCTTTGTAATATTACAGGAGAAACTAAGGATTGTGTGTGAGTTGGGAATAGTTTGCCTAAAAATGACAATGGCATCATTAAATTACCCTCATGTCATTCTAAATCAGTATGACTTTTAATCTTTTGAGGATCACTTAAGATGTTAGCCAACATGTTTAATTTTTTAACATAAAAAAACTTTTATAACTTTTTTTCCAACAGTGAACTTTGTTGGAGCTCAGGAACTTCAGTCCTTATTCACTTTAATCATGGGGTAAGGAGCTCAGAAAACATCTTCCAGGTTCAGTAGATATAAGAAAGTCACAATAAATAAAAAACAAGAACTTCAGTAAATGATAAACACTTTAATTTATGGGTTGTCTGCCTCTTTAGGAAATGAATGCTGAATGAAATGTAAGCTAATACCTGAAGCTCCCACTACCGAGAATATTTCATTACAACATAAAACAATCAAATTTAAGGCCTGACATTAAAGCCTGATCACAATTATCTCATACACGCTTTATCCTTCATCCACAAACATAAAACGCACACCACGTACACGCCGTTGCCCCTCATTTGTGCTCCTATCATGCTCTTGTCTTGATGACAAGGGCTTACAAAGTGTGCCAGCCCACTAGTGGTGTATCGCTTACAGCGCTCATCTCATTTCTGAGTGGAGTCAGATTTCAGGACTCTGGGTTCGAGAGCCGATGAGTGATGGGTTCTTGCAAGAGCGTTCTTATGTAAAGAACCCAGAGCTGCTGGCAGTAAATCGGCTCCAGACTCATGTGCAGTCATGTCCCCGCTCATGACATCACCTGAGGGAGTCATGCATGCACACGCTCTGCTATGTTTGGCACTAAGCTCTCACACACACGCAGCCGCGTGCACTGACAGAAATGAACTTTTGCATCTTGTGGCAGTGTTAGCACCATGAAACCATAGCAGATGTTACAAATAGAAAATACAGTGATTTCTTTACCACAAGCAGGGTGTCAAAAGAATGTGTGATGTAAGTGGTACATTCCCTTTTGTTATTATCTATCATTATTTCTTTTTGTCCTATTCATTTCCCTTGTTTTCTGTCACACACTCTTTAGTGTGTCAGTGTGTGAGATTTGCTGGCCTGCAGCCAGCAGTTGTTGGTGAGGTAAGGACTCATAGATCTGCTCTTGCAGTCTGGAATGGGAAAAATAAACACAATAACCATGATCTAACTGCCCCCATTTCCCTCACTGCTATAGTTTCATTCGTGACTTTTCATATTCCACTTATAACTATTTGGCTAACACTGATATTCCCTGGCCGTGTGAGTTTCTCTGGTATGTGAAGATTAGCCAATCATAATACAGATCATTTACATGTAGTATTAATGGTACAGAGGCAAAATTTAAAAAGTTCAAATGCATAGATCACCCAAATATTGATATGTAACATACCTCCTTCAATGGAACAGAAATAAAGATATTAATGACAAGACATCGGTTTGACATCAGACTATGTGTGATGTGTCTAGAAGCAGCAGTGTTGTGACAAAAGATTTTCTGCAAATAACATGTTAAATTCGTCAGTTTTTTCAATAAGCTGTTGCGTGACTTCAGATAATAAGTTGTATGGACTTCTTTTCATAATACTTTTGCAGTTTGTTTTGGTAAGTCTTTAATGTTAATGTTAATACCTTAATTCCAAGGGCCAGAGAGTGTAGAAACCAAATAACAGCTTTTTGGTACAAGAAACCTTGACTAACATTATACAGTAGGTGCACTTGTGGGGGAAATGCTGCAAAGCTATAAAATATGGCCTTTTCAAGCTTAATCATGCCTGGTAGGCGACCTAGTTCCTCTAATGTTTCTCTTCAAGTTACTTGAGGGAGAATAAACCCAGAGTGTTGATGAACCGTAGCGACTGCCCGTCGACACCAGATGCATTATCCGATGCGCCCTGTAAATTCAGACTGACGCCATCACACATTGGCGGTCGTGAGTTTCCTTATAAAGACACAAGACAGCAGTTGCACGGGGACCGCCCCTCGATTCTGAGTGGGCGCAGCTTGTGGTTTATTAGGCGCAGCTATCTGGTTTCCGTCCCTGCAGGGAAGCCTAGGAGATGGAAGGACCTGCTGCCTAATCACAACCAGCAAGAACTTCCTGGCCCCCCTTGTCTACGTCAAAAAAACACACAAGCAACTTCTCCTGTCAGACTCGGATGAAGGCCTTAAATCGACCTCTGTCCAGCTGCTTTTATCCTCACACATTCATTGAGAGTCTGTGTGTGTTTAGTGTCTTACGCCAAACCACTACCTCCTTTTGTTCTTCTGTGTGTGGCTGTGAGGACTGAGAGTAAATGTTATAGTTTGTATATGTGTGTATGCGTGTGTGGTTAGGCCCTCACATCTGGCCACCCCATGGTTTTGGTTAGGGGCTTAAAAAGGGGCCTGAAATGTAAGTTCCTCAAGAGAGAAATCTTGGAGGGTTTTGAGGCTGTTGCTTTATGTTCTTGATGGATGGTGGATTTTTAGTACAAATGACTTCAAATGCAGTGAAACATGTCAAAAACTCACTAGTAAAAAAATGGTTAAGTTGACCAAGATGTTAAACCTTAAATTTCGGTTTTGTGGGGTTAGGTTCAGAGGATAGTATTGTTAGCCAGTGGTATAAACAATGGTGTGAATTGCAAAACAAACTTATATTATTGTATAAAATGCTATAAAGTTGAATGCATATGGTTGTGTGCTCTTTATTTAGTCATTAAGTTTCATTAGACAAGTTTCATAATTTTGACTTACCTTAGTTTGTGAGTATGAGAGAATTAAGACAATAGGGTCTCTGGTTTAAACCTCAGTAGAGTTTTAATTCTTGTTTAAAATTAAAACCCTTATCCTTCTATTCTTTCTAGTAAGTTCTCCACTCTGTATTCTAGATGCCTCAACTTGTTAGTCAATGAGCAGTGTCTGATAACTGCATGTAAGTCAGTCCTCATTCTTTCTGTCTGGAATGATTGTAAAACATCTGAATATAGATCTTCTGCCTCTGGAGAGCATGTGGAGACATGAACATTCTTAAAAGTGTTCATAAAATTCACACATTCTGTTACCGTTTAGTTGTGTCCTGTTAAAGACCCACAAAATGACAGAAAATAACTGTTTTCTGAACCTAAAAGGTAACTGTTGGTGGCATTAAGTGCTTAATATTTTATTCTTTGGTTAATTAATGGAAGGTGTGAATTTTGGTTAGTCTTAAACAGTTAATTAGCAATTAATACAGTGCTTGCATATAAGCGCTGCATTAATATTCTCAATGCATTCTGCTTAGTGTTTCTTATTATTAAACTTCAGCTTAGACAGCCTAATGTGCCGACTCCATTCAAAATTAGTTTTGTAGATCGTTTAAGCCTGAGGCGTGCTATCTATTTTTGTTTTCGCAAATAAAAAAATCAGATTTTCAACATTTAGTGATTAAAAGAATTAGAATGTGAAGACAAAAAATTGCATACTAAATTGTTGGCATGTAGTAAAAGTGTATTAAACTTAAAACAACATCAAGATTGTTCCAGCATGTTTTATGGTTCATTATGTTTTGTTTCTGCATGTAATTTTCGGATTCAGAATGAGAATGAGCTTTATTGTTTGCAGAATTGGGAAGAATGGTTCCACTGGCATACTGTTGACCCATGCTGGAAGTGAACTCATAATGTTTGGTGAATAGTTTTATTCTGTAGCTGTAAGTTCTTTTCTCTTTCATTTTTATTTTTCTTCCTTACTTTCCTAGGCAAGCATTCAGTCTCAAGGGAAAGTGTAATTTATTTTTTCGCAACAAGGGTTAGTTGCATTTTTAGAATTAGAAACTTTTCTCAACAATCAAGGCCTTTTCCGGTTTAAAAGCTATTGATGCTTTCTGGTGTTATTTCTGGTGTAACTGAAAAATACCTGGAATATTCTAGTGCATTTCACTGCTTCCTCTGACCAAAACCGGCGACGCCCAAACTCACGTTTAGGAGGGATCCCCAGGGGTCTGTCTTACCTCACCTCAGTATGGATAACAGCTCCTAGTGTTCCAGTTTGGGACAAAAG
>JBAJNP010008893.1:0-19252 GCA_036877545.1 Yasuhikotakia modesta
TCTATATATACATCTTCATGAGACGTGGCAGAATGTGTCTGGAAACTTGTGTGTGTATTTATAACCCGTGTTTAATGTATAGTTAAACTATGATAGCCAGGTCCACACCATCTTAAGGGTAAATCTAAAGGGTATGAACTTGTCATTTTTCATACATTTCAGGCTCTTTTTAAAAATGAAGCCATGTTTTTCATTTACACTTGAGATATTGCACATTGGCCCAGCACTGCCATTGGCAGAAAAGCCCTGTCAGACACTCCCATTAAAGTATATCACCACAGGAAACAATCATTCTTGGTGGGCTTGAAGTCTCTCTGGGGCAGAAGCAGAGGGCCTATCCTTCACTACAGGTGTGTTATTATTATTGACCTGTCTGCTGTGGCATAGACGGGTTTGTTTGGAACAGAATATTGATAAAATGCCAGCGTAGGTAATCTGATTGGACGGCTTCAGGAGTTGGTGAAGTATTGTGACTTGTGATCGTATTCAACTTTTGATGAAATGATTTGATTGATGATATAAAGCGATTGTTTCAGACGCCTCTTTAAACGAAATGTCAGTATTGTGAGTACAGTAACTACGCCATTTTAAAAAATAATGAAAAGAAGTGTCTCCATTCAAAGGAGAAGAAGGGAAAAATCTATAAGAACCTCATCAACTTGTTTAGACGATATTTATCTTTCTCGGTTAATTTATTCTCTGTGACAGTGAAGACCTTGACAGTAAACCTTCAGGCGCAGAGCACAAATGCTTTGCTTTGTATACAGTAAATAAACTTAGGGTAGACTATATAAAAAAGTAGTGAGTGTGAGTGTGAAGGGGTTATTCAGCATGGATGAATTATGTTATTCTTTTAAAGCCTGCAATGAAATCACAGGATGAAAAGAAACTATGTGAACGCAACTTTCTTTTTAAACAGATAAATTATAACCAGAGTGGTAACAAGATGAAACATTGTTCTGAGTAAATCTTTAATTGAATGGTAAACATTTTGTGCATCTTACATTATTTTGCTTGTTACATTTTGTCTTTAAAAATCTAAAGAGAAGGCCAGAGAAGAAATAGTTTTATCTTGGTACAGTAAATAAATGCATTTGTTGTTGTTGTTGTTTGACCTTTAAAAGTAGATATTATTTTGATAATTTATATTTGTTGTATAGATTTTAACAACTCTGGTGAGTGACTCTTTCAGTTCAAACTGTAGAATTGTTTGTATGACCTGCAGTTCCCTCAGATGAACAGCGGAGGCAGTGTTGAATCAATAATACCAAATTACCCACCACCTCTGACAGTTCCTAGCAGCTACTAAGTATTCAGACCAATGTGATGTCAGGATGGGGTGGAAATTTGTGGAGGATTTACAGCAGCAGGGCTGACCTCACTGAGGTAAACTGAAAGTTTTACTTCTGCAGTCACACTTTTGGTCTTTTCATGTCAGTTCAGTTTTGCAGCAATTTCTGTGGCGTTTGTTGCAAAGTTTGATTGTTCATCTCTGTTAGTATCGCATTCTGGGTGGTATGCATGAAATCAAGAACCAGTTTTGCATTTCAGTAGTTGGTCGTAAAGAACACTCGAACACCTACAGAGTTGCGACTAAGAGAGTGATTTTTAATAAGACTCCATCCTTTGAAAAACTTGTGCGCATGTCCTCAGTAATGTTGAAACAACATTGCGCATTTTAAAATGCACTTTGTTCTCTCACAGCTTTGCCACACAATGCAATAACTGTCAGAGGAGTGTGAGACAGAAAATGAGCGAATACCGAATCTTTTCAAACCAATGAACGAATTGACTGCTTTTCCATTTGCACTGGCAAGTTAAGGAGGGTTTTGTTACCTAGTGTATAGCATGTAATTATTACACCAAGCGTAGCTGCAGATTTCCATAGGGATTCTGACTTATCAGACAGAAATGTGGAAAAAGCTCTGAGTTACAAAGGGCATTTGTGTAGCTGCAATCACTCCAAACCAAATCTCGTGTCATGCCAGTGAAAAAACGCAATAAAGCAACAGGAAATGCTTCTGTGTTTGCGGTTAGCGTACAGTGAAATTTTCCATTGCTTTTTCCACAAATGCCTTCAGATGACTGGTGTATTCATTCCCCCGTGGGTTTTTTGTAGCCTGGCTTGGGTCCTGCCCTCTGTGTTATGGTTGTGGATACAGTTGAGGAACACATCAATGTCCTCACGAGGTGAGCACCGTGACCCCATTGACCTCTGGAGGTGTCCAATGAGCTGCTCATCACTCATGGTGGGACCTTTGCCTCGCTGGTTATTACAGCTTTCCTGCTCTCGCCTCATCTCTGCACGTTCTCCCTCATCTCGAATCGCTCACCTGGAAACGCCAAGCGTATTTCTCTTCTTCTTTCTTTGGTAAGTCCCAGGTCCCGGTCCCAGACTGCTCCTTCTCAGAGCAATCATTAAGGATAAAAACACTTTCACTGTCATTTACTGACAGTCTTTTGTACTCTTGAGTTTATAAATGTGAACAATAAGCTTTGGGAAACTGAATTCATCTTAACAGTGTGGTATTTTTACCCAGAGGCAAAGAGCAACGCCACCACGTTGGCTCCACGTCCTTCTCCTTTCACTCGCCGCCTCTGGAGGACCGATGATGTCAGCTTTATCGAGGCAGCTATTTTTCTCAGGCTAACCGTTCTGCCCTCAGCTTCTTTGAGAGCAGCTTTTTGATATCGATGCTCTCTCTAGTTCCTCAAATGGTCTGAGTGATCTTCAAGTGGCGGTCTGCATGATCTCATCAGGCGGCCTCGATCGTGGCATGTTTGTGCTCACGAAACTCTTCTTCCTCACCATTATTTTAGCCCTTCCACAAATCAAGAGCCTCGCTGTGGTTTAATTGCTTGAAGGTCAATGACAATGATGTGACAACTTATTAGAAGCCGCATCTGATGGCGTTGATTTCATAGCTGACTTTTCCTCTGCGCCTGGTTTCCAGGCAATTACTAAGCGTGCTATTTATTAATTTCACGGTTCACGGCGCATCAGACACTATAAATAGGTGAGGATGGTTGTGAAATCCTTCACAATGTTAGTGGCTGCTATTGATTTTTTTTTTAGTAAAGCCTCAAAATGAAAAATGATCCGGTATGAGTTGCATATAGATGCTGTAGTGTCACGTCTAGAGTGACCTCTGTGTGTTTAAAGTGTATGTGACCCCAAAACCGAAATCTCTCAATTTCACTGCATTACACAGTAAAAATATTTATGTAGAAAACTATGTGGCATTTGCAAGCAAATAACTCTAGACCTTTTTCAGAGCTAACTTTACTGACTGTTGTTCTCTGTTTTTTGCTCATTCCTTGAAACTGGTCATTTTTAGTAGTTGTGTTGTTACCCACCCTCAGATTTACAACCATTTGTAAAGTAACCACATTTTCTTGCTTTATTAAATCTGACTACCAGAAAGTGTTTTTTAGTTACATTTTTGTCCAATTTTAGGGAACATCTGTGACTGGTGAAAAAGTTTAGCGAATGTTTCTCATCCTAGAAACCTTTTGGTGTGCTTACATGTTTTAAATATAGAAGAATTTTATCACATCACATTTAAATAAACACTTACATAAAAAACATGCTTTTAAGGCATATGTCGTAGACAAACGACAAGTAATAAAGAAAGAGCAAATAACAAAAGCTGAACAGATATGAGAACTCATTCAGTGTTTGAAAAACATCTCAAGGTGAGATTTTTTCTCAATGGTCCAAGAATACGTTATTGCTTTTGGTAAATGGGGCTGCTTTGAAGATACTAAAATATATCATAGTTCATAGTTTTTTTTAATCACAAAATGGTTTCATTGCTGCATTTGTGCTGTGTGAAGCATCCGAATACATTTTTGGGCGGCTATACGTTGTGTCTGTGAGTATAAAGGATCTCATTTTATTTTTGCTTTTAATGGAATTAGATTTGGATTATATTTTCCTCAGAGAATACAGAGATGGAGTCTTTTCAATATGAAGTCTTCAAAACACATGGCTCGACACCTGGACCAGCAGGTGTTGCAGTCTTGTGTCCCATTATTGTTCTTTTATCTCTGGGAGAAATGTCACCCCGATGTCAAGTCCTCCACATGATTGCTACACGCGTGAACACACGAAGAGCTTTTTTATATTGCTTTTTTTTTTTAGCTTTTCTGACGACATTCCAAAACCTAGACGGAGACGCCGTGCGTTCTTGCCAAAATGAGAGGGTGCTACTCAAAACCATTTGCATAGTAATTAATTACACCTTGTCAAAAAATGAGTCAGCCATGTTTGAAAACAATCCAAATGAATTAGACTAATAAAGACAGAACCATCAGCCAAGAAGGAGGTTCTAGGCATAATGCACAGCCTGGAGACAATCTGCTACTACTGTTTTACCTTCCAAACACAACTGACAACTTTGTTGTGGCATATGTGGGGGTGCAGGGTCACCGCGTTATTTAAAAATGTTTGCTAGTAGTTATTTTGAGATGGAGGAGAACGCTTAAACTGTGCCACTTTTTCGTTTTTGTCAATAGTGGTAAAACTAATATGCTGTGTAAAACTAATAGAATATGTCTGTTTCAGGATGTGTAAACTGAATATGGAGGAAATGTATGCATATATACTGTAGGCAAAAAATGTCCCTTTAAAGACATGGTGCATTTGCACAACTTGGCCAATGTTAGGAGTTGTATTGTAAAAAACAAGCTAACATTGGATTTATCTTTATGCATTTAGCAGATGCTTTATAAGTGACTTTTTATGACAAAGTGCATTTAAGCTGTAGATTTAATGATTATGTGTATTTTCTGGGAATTGAACCAAACACCGCAGCAACAGCTACACGATGCTGTACCAGTTGAAATACAGGAACACTCAACAAGTTGAGTTGTTGGGGAAAATATGAACAAATTACCATTATGTTTGAAATATACATATATGAAAATGCCATGAAAATAATGGCTTAAAAAAAAGCTTTGTTTGTGTATGATGGACTATTGGTAATAATGAGGTCACATAACAAAATTGTGCAGCGATAAACAGGGCAACAGCTAACCCCTCTCACCCCATGATAGAAATGAAAGTGCCAAAAGCATATGCATGCATTTCTCCATTCACCTTTGAAGTTCTGTTTTATAGTCTCATTTTCTTGAAACAGGACCCTCAGTCTCAATAATCTTTAATAACACAGCATTCATTTGGTTTATTCAGCATTGCTCCATGCAGATTCTTTAAATGGATCACTGGTATTTTTTGTAGCAGGACACCAGAGGATAAATAACCCAGACCTCATCCATCTATTGAAGTCGGGCCATTTCAGGGTGCAGATTTAATAGGCCTCAGTGCATCTGTGTATTTGTTATTGGAGATACTCGTTACTGCGGCCAGGCTGAAACTGAATAGTTGGCTGCGTTTATGGTCAGTGGACCCAATGAACTTTATGAGACCAGCTAGTCTTCTCTGGCCCCTGAAATATCATGTTTGTTTATCTCCGGAGAGAATTTATTTTGCTGATTCATTGCTCCGCACTTCTGTGAGGGCTGAAAGGATTCGATTTTCCTCTTATTTATTTGCTTCATTTTTTCAGTCTGTGTGGACGGGGGCTGCGTGGAGCTTCTCTGAAGAGGAAAAACATCTCCTCAAGCTGAGGTCTCCTGTGAAATGAGATTAGAGGGAAGTAGAGCGCCGGCGTGGTGTAATCTACGAGTTCTCTCTCTCTTAGCCCGGGTTAATCCATTAGGCCCACAATACCTCAAAGAGATGCTTCAACATGAACACAAAATTATTTTATAAATCAAAATAACGTTTGAACCCACTTCCTTATTGAGACGCTCGCCACGGTTTCTCTCTCCACGCTTCACTCCGTCTCTCTTCCCTCCCATATGCTTGTAATAAAACATGTTTTTTGTTAAAGCCAAGTGCCCGAGATTTGGCTGGTTAACTCGGCCCCCGCTGGTAGATGCTATAACTACCAAATACAAAAAGCCTCTATTTTTAACAGCAACTGACCGCACACTCTGCATTTATTTAATTATATTATAGCTATATTATAGTTATTCTTCCAGGTTTTGTAAGGACGTGTGAAATTGTATTCCTGCTGTCTATGATATCACAGATCTAAATTGTTTAGTCAGACAACCACCAATCAACTGCCAATTAAGTCATGATGTCATTTCCTGCTGCTCCAGAGTGAAGTCACATGTTTGCCTGACTTAAATTCTGTGCTTGTATTTTTGTTACTGTACACTAGCTGAGCAACTGGCATTGATATGAATGGGTTTGTAAATGAACAGCTTTATCCAGGTGTTGTAGACGTATGTTTAAAGCTACAGACTGTGTCTTTCATGGAAATTATAGTGTGGGAGAAAAACATTGCAGCTCATCTGCTGTGGAAAATCTATTTCTACTAATCATAAAAGTTTATGACTTGAGACTCAGTTGATTTGATGTGACCCGAAGTTCATTAAACCTGACATTGACTGCACGTCATTGTGTGTGTGTAGTGTGTGTGTGTGTGAGTGGTGTGTGCCTGTGGTGTCTGTGTGATGTGTGTGTGAGGGTGTGTGTGTGTATGTGAGTGTCAGGTTTATGCTAATGTAGGGATCGTCACAGTCTTTGCACAGCCCCTTTCTGACTGTGTCACCTAATGAAAGAAGGACTTAACTAATAAAGAATAAAGCGACCAGATTCAGCAGTTATCATGCAAATAGAAATCCTTCTATTCCCCAGGTAATCCTCTCAGGTCTGCAGAGCTCTGAGATTGCTTGAGTGTCGCACTGAAATGGTTCCACTATCCTAATTCGCCTCTGAAAACCTGTGGCACTATTTCACAGGGATACCAGAATGGCCACTTCACACCTCTCTGCTGTTTTTCTTCCCTTTTTTTTATGAATCCGATGTGCAATCAGTCTGACGGACGCCCCAGTGGTGCGACAGCTAATGGAGAGCCCTTTAAATCAAGAGAAAGAGGCTCTCGTTCGCCGCTGAGATTCTCCTCAGATCAGCGTCACCTGGGATTACATTCAGGTCACATGATCCCCGCTCTGGTCTCCTGGATTTATGCTTCATTTTTGACAGGATACACCAAGAGCTACAAAAGATTTATTTTGAGATGAAAAATTACTTTCCGCATAGCAACCGCATTGTTTATCTTTGGCTTCATCTTCTTTCATCTCACATAGCTTATCTCAATGGTGTGTGGTAAACTTAGGAAGGTTTAATACCTGGAGCACTGGATTCTCATTCATCTCAATGAAGGTTCCTCGGCTAGCAAGATTGGTTTGAAATCTGCTGTCCATGAGCGATCACCTGGCCTGTAAATGACAAGTGAGCGATCACTCTATGATTCTGTTATGACGATCCTGATTGGCTGAGGGCAAAGCAAGCGTGTGTACAATCCCAAGCTCTTCAGTAGCAATTATCCTGATCTGTGATATGAAA
Source organism: Yasuhikotakia modesta (assembly GCA_036877545.1). NCBI lineage: Eukaryota > Metazoa > Chordata > Actinopteri > Cypriniformes > Botiidae > Yasuhikotakia > Yasuhikotakia modesta. Next base: position 7,424 of record JBAJNP010008893.1, read on the forward strand.
GACATTAGAAAACAAATTTATAAATTAAGTTTAGGCTTTTTAGAGCCTTCTGAAATCGAATCATAGATCGACTGTTATTGAAATTACATATAGCATCTTTTTGGTTTGTGTTTTTGTAGCTCAGCTGATAGAACGTTGCATTATCAGTGCAAAGGTTGTGGGTTTGAATCACAAAGAACATGTAGTGATAAAATGTATATGTTAAATACACGTTGCTTTGGGTAAAAGGGTCTCACTGATGCATAAATGTAATAATTGATCAATTTTCAGCAAACATTTACAATTACAATACAGGTGTAATTGGCAGTTGCTTTTCACTACTGTATGTTCTGTATTACACTATGAAAATATCATGAAATCAATAGAAGCAAAAGAGACGATGCCTTCCTTTGAAACTGTATTTACTGGGGTCACTGTTGGACAGTATTACTGTATTTCAGATATATGAATAGGATATAAACTTTGATTTCATATTTTGTAGTACTTGAACGTTTTTTGTAAGTTTTTTTTTAGTAGGCAATGTGTTTCTTCCTCAGACAAAACGCTCTGATACAGCTTATATAACTATATTTTTTATCAGATAAAAATTTGACAGAGAAAATATTGTGTAAGCGCCAAGCCTGACAAGATCGTCTTTGATCTCCTTCCCTTTGAAACGTTATCTAACACGGGTCATCTTACGTCATCCGTCATAAAATGATAGCTGTGGTTGAACCTAACAGGTAAACTTGTTACGTTGATGCTAATATTGGTTTGCATTCACAGCTGAATGCAGCTCTGATTTTATGTTTATTTGTTTCTGTGATGTCGTCAAACACGTACAGCCGCTTTTCTCCCGTGTGAAATAAAGGGAAAGAAAAACATCATGATTTTCATTCCAAATGACCACTTACCCCCTACCTGACCTTCACCCAAAAACAGCCCCTGAGTTTCGTCTAGCCGGGATGAGATTCTAAATACCCACAAACCAACTTTATAGGCTCTGCATGTCTCGGTGTAGGTTTGTATTCATGGCGTCTTGAGAAAAGAAATCCAGCTCATGTCCTTGAGGGCACCAGTCCAGCTGTTTTATGAGGCTTCATGCACTCGGCTCTGGCATTATACGTGACTAACTCCGTTTAGTTGATAATTAGTCAGTGTGATTGAGAGGGACGGAAGAGGCACTTTTCCGCATCGCAAAAATGTTACATCCCCTTTGAATCGTTAACGAAGATGGCAGGATGCGCAATTTCATTATTATTCAGTTAGGTCACTGCTGAGTCTGTTTTTCTGACAGGTTTCTCACGACTTGTTTGTTATTTCGATAGACAAAGAAAGACGCACACCTTCTTTTAACATTTACCTGAGGTTACGAATGTCTTTGGTGGGGCACTTTAATAATTGAATAATTGACGCTATTAATATTTGTTCCTGGGAAGTTTAGCGCCACTGGGTCCTCATTTAGGATTGCAATTAAGTATCATTTGCTAAATTGGAAAATGAGCGTTTTATATTAAAGGGTGTCCGTGGCTCTGTATTGTATATGAGGCTGTACCTGACTGATTGAGAGAAAGACATGCATGTAGATTCATTTTTTAGCATGTACATTCTTTTTAAGCTACAGGACATGCATTTATTAATAGGATGTTTTTTTAAATAATTAATTAAATTTGCAAATTTATCACTGAATTCACTTGGTTAGCACAGTTTTTTTATATTGACATTTTGTTTTAAAATTTGTTTAGACGTTTTCACAAAAAGTGGGAAGAAATTTTTTTTTGTGTGAAAAGGTTTAGTGATTTAAATTCATTTGAACCAAAGCAAAGTTTTTAAAGTGGTTATACAGAGACATTTATAAAATGTTGGACTCTGATTGTGAGTTTTTCAGCTTTGCTGGACATTCTCAAAGCTTCTATTCAAATAAATATCCATTTTAAGATAAGTCTCTTTTTAAAGGCTCGTGTTAGGGTAAGCCTGCTATCTTTCCAGGGTATTGGTGCAGATCTCTGCCAATAGCACGAGGCCTGATATGTTTATCTGTGATGTGATAAGTCTAATAAAAAGCCTTTTTCTAAACCCTGACACTTTGTCACAAATTATCATAATGAAATCATTTATATTAGTTCTGAGCTATAGTTACATAATATCTGTGTAATTGTCCTTATGCCAGTTGTTGCTGTTATATTTTAATGCATTTGTTTGGACATTCTTTGAAGATGATGTTAAAAGCAGGGTAGACAATTTTTTAATGGTTTGAAAGTGTTGTCACATCCTGATGGCAAGTAGTAGTATAATATATTTATACCTTTTGTAAAAGGCGTATGTACATACCATCATACTTGACTTTACATTTATTCATTTGGTAGACGCTTTTATCCAAAGCAACTTATAGTAAATTCAATGCATAGATTTTTTATTAGTACTTGCATTCCCTGCTAAAATGATGCTTTACCAGTTGAGCAGCAGAAAGACTTTGAAACTATGTATGTGTTCATGTGTTTTAAAGGAGGTGTGGCTTGCAGATGGCTCTGAACATAGGGCAGGATCTTATGATTTTAAAACTAGCATGCTAATGCTAGTGTCTCTGACATGCTCTACCCTTGTGTTTTCTGGCCTGTCGTCTGGTTACTGTGAGGTTTATATACTAGTATATCTGTATACTAGTTTAGTTGTATAGGTTGACCAATTTTGTTGGAATGAGTTTCAAAACATAATGATCTCCTTCCCCAATGCTTCCTGGTTTTGACTAGCAGTGGCAAGAATCAAAGGCAGTATAGTATTATAGTAGTATTAGTATAGTATATTCTATATAGTACTATATAGTATTTAAATACCTCAAATGTCTTAAAACTTTTTCAAGATGATTTCAAGGAGTTTTCCAGGTTTAATGTCTTTAGCACTGCATGTAAAAACAATTGTAAAAAATTAACATGCAAAACTACCTCTAAATGGGTAAAAACAAACAAGTCTTGTTTATAATAATGCACTTAGAATGGAAGTCTGAGTTAAAGTGCATTGTGTAATAGTTTGCAATAGTTTTATACAGCATTTTCCTACTGTAAAATAATTTTCAGTGCACAGTACATGAACATTTTAAACTCTCCAGCACAACCTGTTCATTGATTGCCGTAATTTAAGGGACCATATTTGATAGACTGAGATGGAATTTCATTATTATATTTATATGGTGACTGTATAATAATGAAGTACAGTAATTTATATGTCCATAAAATTGATGCTTCTCATTGTCTATTTCAGCTTCACAGAGGAAATCTCACGATGGCTTTGTCTTTGTATCTGATTAAGCTCAAGGTTTGGAGCAGTTATTCCTGCCGCTTTATGTCCCCAATGTAATTGTTCTCTAATACCAAGACATTTCTGAGAAAGCAAAGACATTTATATCCATCCAGTGTCAGTAATCAGAAATGAAAGTAGTTATTTGAAGCCATGGGCGGCTTCGCGGTTCAGTCTGTATCAGCCTTCCAATCTTATATCATGATGAACTACAAATTATGTGCTAAGAGATAGATAAATATAACAAGATATTAAAAAAGACAAAAAAATCGTTCCTACCATTTTATTATGAGAGCTCTGGTAACCGCAGGGGAGCGTATACCCAGCTAACAATTTAAGATTATCAGAACGTTTCCAATGTGTAACGTTAATGTTAAAAAATGCTGTTTTTGACAGTCGACTAGGATTGTTTAAATATTCAGCGTCAGTTGTTTAGACAGAGTCTTAATGTTATTGTTTGGTTATAGGAATGTTAAACAAACATTTTGTAGTTTGTAGAATGTTTCACTAAGAACTGTGGTAAAGTTTTTTGATAAATTATATATAACATTAAAATAGTACTGCTGTCATTACTGCAAAAACGTTTTTGATTACTTTGTGAGAACTTTGAGAAAACTTTAGCCAACATTCTCACTGTTAGCTGGGCAGAGATGCACTGAATTACATTTTAACAGAAATAATCTCTAGGTTTTAAAATGCCCTTTAACAGAAATGGTGTGACTGTCATGGTCAAGTCTGTAGTGTCTTTCCACCATCTATTTAATCTTTTCATTTGAGGAAGAGAGTTAAAGATTCATCTGCTATATACAAACATAGTCCACGGTGCAATTAAACACATTCACTTTAGAAAAGGTTCGAATGATTAACCAGCGCTTCAGGTTTGAAGTAGGTTTAAAAGGCACATGTCTTCTTCTCATGGAAAATATTTAATGAATATCCCTGAGCCAACATTCCAACAGGGAATGTGTTCTGACCGCTCTCAATACGACAGACTAATTTATATTACTGTGGTGGAAAGTGAGTTATTTGAAATCTTGTAAAATAGCGGCGGGTCACGCCCCTCTTGTGGTCCGTCTTATCAAACTGAACGTGCCGCTGTAAAAAAGACCTTGTGGTTTGAACATTTTATTCGTTCCATCACCACCCTCAACCTTGTAGAACTGGTACAGTAACTACAGTAAATACAGTTTCACGTGACACCTTAAGATCCTATGCTCTAATAATGGTGATGCTTTAAAATAATGTTTAAATTATTTTGAAGCTCCTCATATATAATATGTATTTATATATCTATATACACATATTTTTGCATAAATGTTATTGAAAACCGTATGCTTAGAAAAGATTAGCATGTGAATTATTTGTCATATGCACTGAAATAGGGTCGTGTGATTTTGCTGTGCAATTAAAACATTGAATTTGCTTTGAAACCTTGTTACCCAGTTTTCGGTGATAAATTTCAATGCTTCCTCGAACCGAAACGCTTTCCACCGTTTATTTATTCACAGCAGCACAAGCTTGTTTATTCCACACCAAAGACTTTGTGTTTATGGTCTAGAGATCCCATAAATTCAGTGCCCTTGGAAGGTGAATAAAGTCCCTCTGGAGTTCTTTGACCTGTTAAGGCCTTTTATTTTGCCCCCTGCTGTTGCTGTCGGCAGAGGCAATTGCATTTTAAGATGCACTTTACATTACAAAGGTAGAATAATGTCCATAGCCTGGAGTATGCTGCTACGGCTAACACGGTAGTTATTACGTCCAGCGCTAAGAGAGCGGACCGCAGAGGCCTGTCCTATTTTGCTTTTAAACAGTCCACTAGATCTGTCCTAAAATCCAAAGGACTAATGCTGACCAAAGTAGGACATGCATTGTAAACTACTTCTAACTCAGTAAAAAGTGCAGCATACCAAATTGGTTTAACAAGAGCGAGAATACACCATGTATTTCTCTGTCTGAAATTGTCTTGGTTTGAGTTTCTCAGACTGGAGTTTTCAGTGTTCTCCCTCTGGTCCGGCCAGATTTTATCAGTGCTGGTGATAAATGTGAGCCTCTGTCACAGGTTGGTAGCAAGGAGCCTGTTTACTTGAAAGGAAATTTCTGTCAGAGTAAAGGTCAAGTTCTCTCTCTTTTTCTCCAGGATCCTGGAAGGAAATTGCTTTTGCGTTTAGAGGTGCAACAAGGGAGACGAGGAGATGAGAGACACAGCGTTCATAAAGGGTTCTCTGGAGACCTGGGCAGTATTTTCAGGTCCATCAGTTGATGTGAAGATCTCAAACGTATGATAACAGGAGAGATTCACTTCATATCCTGTTAAAATAGTGCTTTGTAGATTTTATACTGTAGGGTGATCTAATACAGCAGCGACACCCAAAATGTCCATGCCTGCGCTTCTCAACCTATCTTGAAGTATTTTTACTTTAGTTTTTGCTTATTTTGATGCTTGTCTGGCCAATTATAAGTTTAAGTTTAATATTTTCTTGGAAAGGCCCCTTGGAAATTTGTTAAGGCCCCCTAGTGGACCCCGGCCCCCTGGATGAGAAACAGATTCTATACTCTTACATTTTTCAGTGATTTTCAGTGAATATTCAGAAATTCTTTACACAAAACTGTTGTTTAACTCTGAAGGTTTGGAATACAGTACATGAGATGTCTGTACTTTAATGGTGTTTTAATAGTTATTTAGTAGTTTAACAGCCACGATTATAAAAATGTGTCCTCTTATAAACTCTGTTGTATAAGCGATGGATGGAATGATGAAATGTTCACTTTTAAGTGAACTCTTCCTTTAAATTCACTTTAATTAATGTCTGCATGCATAGTGTTTAATCTGGAACAGACTTAATAAGAATTTTTGCCAGAGTTCTGGTTCATGGCCAATGCTTTTAAATACAGAAAGCTGTTGCATATGCTGTTAGTATAAAAAGCTTTAGTAAGAGTATAATACAGACAGATTGACAAGCTGAATGTAGTGTGAAGGGTCTGGGGAATAGGCTAATTGGAATGAATGAAAGATTTGAATTAAGAAAAGTCCAGGGTACTGCTTCCTCCCCTAATCGCTTTTCTCACCAGGAAAGAGGCTGTTTCCTATTGAGGTTAAATTAAGCTGTTTAGCGGGTCGCTGTGTGTCATTTGCCATTGACCCCAGCCCCCCACCCCCCCCCACCCCCCCCCTCTCACAAGCTGAGTTTTGTTTCTGGCAAATCTCCACACTCAGATCTCCACACAGATCTTCCAGACTAAAAGAAAACCGCAGCAACAATATTATGTTACCGCTTCTCCTGTCCGACGTCTAGTTCCAGTATGTTATTGTGTGTTATTGGAGCAATGCCACACCACTAATTAATAATCATCTAAATCATGATTTTCAGGCATCATTGATCTGCTGGGAGGTTAATTTAGCACCAGAAAGAAACTTGATGAACCTGTCCTGATGGGTAAATTGATGTTGGTTGCGGCTAACACCTGCAGATTGCCAGGGACAATGTCTCATCTCTTCACACTAATTCTCTGAGGGCCTGGTGTGCTGAAACTCTTGCACAGGAGGTGAGAGACACGCACCACTGCCTGTTGGCTTGACCTTGCTGTGTGGAAAATAGAGACATGAAACGTGGAGGTGGAGAGAAATAAGTAAAGGATGGATAAAAAAGAACTTTGCCGTCCCACCGTGCTCTTGTCTCACCCATGTGATGCGGTGAAGAACTGAAGACACATGCTGTTGCTGCAATCTAGCAGCAATAGTTGAACATAGTTGACATAGTAGTGAGATTATTAAAGAAATTCTTATCCGTTATCCCATTCTTATCACTCAATGTGTAGAGCAGACCTCTGCAGGGTTTCTGTGAGCCATGAAGATGTCTTGCATAGCTCACATCTATACTGTTAAGACGTGGTTCACATTCTCTTTTGATTTCAACACTTCTCTTCACTGTGGCTCTTTGTTTACATCCTGTATGTGGACATGAAATGAAAAGATTCTGTTGAATCCTGTATGTGAACATTTTTGATGACCTTGTTTGCGGTTACACGGACTAACTTGCCCATCAGATCTTCTTTTATGGAAGAACTGAATGGTTCTTTTCTGCATTGTGTAAATTCATTCAAGTTCAATTTTTACCAGGACACAACCAATGGTTGGCTACCAAACACAAGTATAACTGACCACTCATTCAGTGCAGTTTAAATGACCGCAGATGGTATACAAAACAATTCTTGAAACTTTTAGTTTTTAGTTTTAGTTTAAGTTTTAAAGTTTGTTTTTTTCTTTTTCAACAGTTGTAGTAAAAGGAGTTCAAACTACAGAAACTTTGCTTGTGTACCTCAGAGGGTCAAATCAAATAGTATGTACTGTTTATGTGTTCTGTAGCGTTTCTGTAGCTTAATAGTAGATTGTTGTATTGGCATTACAAAGGTTGTGGGTTCAATTCTGAGGGAGTATGTGCAGATGGAATGCAAAAGTTGAATTTCACGCCTGCCAAATGTGTAAATGTATTGTGAAGCGTCTTATAGTTTGTCTCTTTTTTTACAGTAACCTCAGGGTGGTGTAGCATTTTTTGCCCTTTTGTTGTACGCTACTAAAAACGTTAAACTGAAAAGGGTTACAAACGTCCCTCAAGCTAAACGCTAAACAAGCGAGATGCGTCCTCAGTATGCTTTAACTGTCACCCACCAATCATAATGAGTCGCATGTTAATCCTCACAGCACTTGGTGTCACACCTGAACAGACGCTTGCGCTCCCCTCGATTCGAAGGTGAGAAAACAACAGCGACTCTATTTCTATCTCAAAGTGGTGCTTAGCTGGAGGGGAAGCCAGTCGTGGTGGTTAGACAGCAAACCTCCACTTAACCCCGCCAGGGACCACCTACCTTCCTGGAAATGGGCTTCCGGTGGGGGGTTGTTGGGGGGACGCTGATTCCTCTCACCCAAAAAGTGTGTCTCTCAGACCCTCACCGCACACATTTCCCCACTGCGCTACTTGCTCTGTTCTGCAACACATATTATGTCACTGATGCATGCTCCACCTGCACAACATGAGTTGCGGTTGTTAGAATGTTTCTGTAACGTTCCCATGAAGTTTCCAGCTTTTAGATGTTTTATTAGTCATTGTTTTTTATAAGAACATTATTCAAAATAATTTTTAAGACCACCAATAATTTTTAGATATGTGATGTAACCAAAAAAAGAAGTTTTTTTTGAGAACTTAGAGAGACATTTCCTGTTGAGACTTATTCATACCTTTTAACAAGTCTCTGTTATTCCTTCATGCATTTAGAAACTGTGGTTTTCATGCACTGGATGACATCAGAGGGTTCTGATTATGCCTTATGCCTTAAAGGGTTATAAAGAAAGACAGGAAACAATGAGGTGATGAAAGGGTAAATGCGCCAGACTCATGTTGTTCATTTCTTATGTATTTAGTGTGAAATCCACAAGGCCCGGTTCTGACATCACAGGAACTTTAGCTTCTCTGTGCTATAGCTCTCATGTTTTGATCTAAATTTACAGAAGAATGCACAGCTATACCCGTTCAATCCAGTCCTTTTAAAGGTAAAGCTCTGGCCTGTGGTCCCGGGCCGCTGCCTCTCTGTGTGGTCCCGGGCAAAAAGGGCAAATGCGTGTGAGTCGGGCTGCAGATAGTGGCCGTAGCGGGGAGCATCTTTCTCAAGCTCATCCTGAAGATAAGACCTTTAAAAGCTGAGGAACAGGTTCAGCCTGCCTGAAGAAACTTGAAAGACAGTTTTCCATACCTTTGCTCACTGGTACATTCACTTATCAATTGAAGGACTTAAACTTCCTTCCTTCACTGAGCCTAAATGCCTATCTAACGTATTCATTCAGCACATATTGATGAAATATAAGCTTCAGGTAAATTCAGAAAAGCCAGCCCAGTGTTGTTCATTGCCCCATGCGGTGAATTGTATTAGTTTGCGGTGATAGGCTGTTGCTAGTGCTTTAATAAGATAACGCTTTGACTGTTTCTTATTAAAATACCTTGTTTTCTGATCGCTCTAGTTTTCAAATATGCCTCTTATTAGATTTTATTTGCTTACATTGTGCCCTTGGGGTCCCTTATAAAGCTGTACCACAGAAAGGTAATTGTTGATTTCACAGTTTGGGGAATAACAATTGACCTGTTTGGCTGATTTACATTTAGTGTGACTAGAAGCGCATTAAGCTGTGTTGATATTCACACGTTCCTGGTTTACAGCTTTGCTTTTTCTTTAATTCCATTTAAATGCACTGGGGTATTAGAAGGCAGGATGTTTGATCTGTATCGAGGGTAATAAATGCTGGTAAATATGCTTTCTTATGTCTTATAGGTTTCTTACGTGTCAATTTATATTGATCCATTTGACACGATTTAAAAAAATAAATACAAATGCACATATGCGTGCACACACACACAACACGCAGTGTTTTTTAAATTATTTTCTAATTGAAAAGTTTTTTGTTACTGTATTTTTTAAATGTTTTTATAGATAAGAGCATCACCCAGCTGAGGTTCTGCCTAGTTTTGCTGAATTGGTCCCAGTTTATGGTTAAGTAAACACACACATGTGTGTGTTTACTTAAACGTGTGTGTGTGTGTATACATGTGCATACATATATATGTACACACATGGAAATGTCAGTGGTCTAGTGAAGGAATATAATGGACAGGAGGGGATTTTATTGGGATTTAGGGTTCCTATATTGTATCCTCCTCCCAGGAGTCACTGGTGGTGGTGTGTGTGTGTGTGTGTGTGTGGGTGTGCTTGTGTGGAGGCATCAGGGGAGAAACAGATATGAATAGATCTGTATGAATCACACACTGCACAACCCTGTCAATGTCATTGCCATCATTCCCCTGTGGACTGGAGCACTAACTAGGTTACCTTGGATCACTGATTCCACTCTCTCTTATGTTTTCCTTCCCCAAACATCTCGTATTGCTTTTTCAGGCTGTCCGGGGACTAATCAAAGTTGACAAACCCCTCCACCCGGCCTGTGCCATTAGACATGCAGGGACCTCAAAGTTCAGATAGTTTATAAGTTTCATTGTGGTTATTTTAATCTGCTATCAAATTAAAGCTGTAACATTTCACAATGGGTTCCACCAATGAATATATAGAAGTTTGGACAGCCAGAGTCCTTTGGGGAGGTGTTTGCACAAATAGGATATGAAAGCCCCCGTTATCAGCGCAGCAATGTTTGCACAGATAAGAGGCCAGACCGCTCCAGGAAAAACGAACGTTAGCAATGTGCCACGTAGAACCTCGCGTCACGTACTCGTGCACGTTATTCATCAAAGCTCAATGACACGGGGAAATAAGCTAGGTTGACATAACGGTTCTGCTTTCTGAGTGGCAAAGCTGCCGTGTGCGTTCTCGTATCCGTGCGAGGTCACCGGGTCATTCGGTTGACGGGCAGACAGATGTTGATGTCCCCAGCTGTGGGATTTTGCTGTCATATTACTTCTGCACTGTGATCTTTTCCCCTCCCCTCTCATCCTCCCTGACTTCTCCGTAATTGCCTTGTCGAGAATTTGTGGTTCTTCATAAACAGGCTGCCATCGGACGGCCCTTCCTGCGGTCAACCCTGAAAACAGATGTCCGGCTCGCCGGCCTCCATTAGGCCAGCCTGCACACGGGGATAACTCAGACCGGCCTCCAGACGTCAGGCCTCCGAGCCAGAGAAAGAGTTTAGCGGAGGCATGGAGAGACAGACAGGAAGACGCTGGGTGTCTAATGACAGGGCAAGATGCCACACTGTTTCTTCAGCTCGCGCTTGTTCCTGTAAACTCCACCGCCGGCGAGCTGCTCGCAGTGTCACTTCACTTTACACACTCATTAAGGTTGTGTGTGTGTCTCTCTGCTGCTGTGCAGAAGTCCACTGTGGTTACCTGCTAAAGTTCTCCTACCAGGGACACTGTTTTGTTTTCTGTGAGTGTTTGTTCTTTTGCCAATTATATCATTGCATCCTGACATTTCGGCAGAATGTTTTGGGGTTTTTTTTTACCCTGTGGGTCCTAAGAGGCCGTCTGGCAATGATCAGATGATGCCAACCTGTGGAGCAGGACTGAGAAACCAGATGATGGTGGAAGTAATAGGCCTCATTTTCTAAAGGAATTCAATCCACCCACGTTTCATCATAAATCTCCAGACATAATTATTTTCAAGGACTAGGAGCCTCTGTTGGACTTTATTAATCAATAAACAAACCCATATTAAAGCTGTAAGTTGTCTTTGGCTGTTTTCCGGAGCTCGTTTATTTGATGATTGCTGGTTCATGCACTGAAGCTTCTAAAGCCTTGGAGACGCTTGTCTTGATAGAACTCTGAGGTCTTGAAGATGATGGTTGTATTCCACAGAAGTTCAGATTGTTTCCATTTTTAGTTGGGTTTATATGCGTGCTGTAGTTTTCTGTGTTTTTCCTTGGTATTATTGCATTTAGTAGTTTGTCATTGTATTTTGTCATGATATTTCACCATGAAGTATTTGTTCATGATAAAGTGATCATCTGCCATCTGATGTTTACACTTTTTGGAAAGGCTAGCAGTAGCAACCCAGCTTTAAAAC
>JBAJNP010008894.1:0-19250 GCA_036877545.1 Yasuhikotakia modesta
AATAGATATACTATACAGTAATATATATTACTGTCTTTTGCGACTACATACCCAGACAAACTCTTCTCAATACAAATAAAAATAATGTCACTATTTAACTACATACTGCTAAATATTGTGCCGTCTGTTCAGTGGTCAGTTTAGTAGTGTGTGTGTTTGTGTGTGTGTGTGTGTGTGTGTGTGTTGTGATTAAAATGATTTATGGACAAACACAACACTGGCTTTTTTCTGGAGGACAGCAGACGTTTGAACAGATGATTACTCTGACATTGACGGATGGAAGACAAACGTGTTTAATGTTCCAGGTTCAGACAAATCTAAAATGCCCTTTTAACAGACTCCAAAGACACGACTCGTCTTTCTGCAGTCAGTGGGCTGTTTATTGAACGGATGCGGAACAAATGGGCGAAAGAAACCAAATTGTACCTCTTTTTTTGTGGTAAAGTTCTGCGACATAGTGGGTGGAAAATGAACGTTTTGTGCACCTGCTTGGCTTTTGCTTCTGCTGGCATGGATGAAGGTCAGACGAACAGAACCGCTGTGCTGGAGTCTCTTGACATGGCCTGGTGAGGTGTACTGTACATGTTTCGGCTAGGGCTTGTTGGACGAGGTTTTGTTGCTTTGTGTGGAGCTCGGCTAATCGCAGGGGAGGGACGGGGCGTGACACCAACAGGGCTTTTGTGAAGCTGTGGACAGAATGGTTCAGAATTTACCCTGCCATGTCTTTCTTTCAGAGCACTGAAATTCACTCAGTCTCCCACTAAGAAATGTTACCCTAGCAAAATTTATCTGTGCAGCACCAAAACGTTGCTTTGAGGCTTTTATCATTCGTATTTCTTTCAGTTCCATTTCTCTGGCTTTACTATAGCCTTGAATATTACCTGTAACCATAGTAACCGTAGTAAATACAAAGGCTACGCAACGTTTTAATTTTTGATCAAAATTATTTTGCACAGATTTTGCTGCTTTTATCCTCATAGGTTTTTATTGGGAAAAAAAGAACAGTCAGATTCAATTATTGTGCCACTATAATATAATGCATCATCTGAGAGAGGACAGATAACCGACCGTCAGGTAATAATCCACAGAATGTGTTTCAGTGACTGACGGCTAGTTTTCTAAACAGTTTCTGCTCATACTGCGCACTGAAACCTCAAAGTCACTTCGGTTATAGAGAAAAATGGCGGTTAAATCCATAAAATGATAATGACCTTAAAAATGAGGTTAAAATGGCCTTGCGATGTTTCAGTGCTTTGTGATGGTAGCTTAACTAGTACAGCGTAACTCCTACAATGAGTTTTAAAGTACCACACATACTGATCAAATGTACATCACTGCTGAGTCTTGATAAATGACTGCACATGTAAGTTATGCATTTATGAGACGCAGCGGAATATAAATGCAAATGTAGTTTTAGCAGAAAAGTGGATTTGGCTTTGTAAAGTTTACTGTGAGCTCACAGCTGTGTTTTTCATTCAGAAGGGGCATAAATACATTTGACACGGTGAGTCTGGACATGAGGGCAGCGGTTTTCCACAGCTGGGCAGTTTTTAGAAACACCTCTGGACTCACATTTGGATTGTAAAACCTGCAACAGCAAACATGACAACAACTTCATCACAGGTCAGAAATTTCCCCTGTTTTCTTATTGGTTATGAAGACAAGGTTTGATAACAGCATTAAACTTCTGCCCAGAAACATAAAGCCAGACAAATCCCTCACATTTCAGTGTTTTTCTCTCCAGTTCAACTATGCAGACCGAATGCAGATTTACAACGGCAGTGAGACACCTTTAAACTGCAAATTGCTTTGACGATGTGCATTTATGTGTGTGAATTGCTGTGTGGCAGCCAAATAATGGCAGTATCACACCTGTTTTAATAGCCAGAATGTTTAAAACACCTGGAGGGGCCGCATGTGCCAAGACCGCATCGATTCTGTAAAAATAAATAAATAATCATAATCTATTTTTAAGCCTTTTTCACAGCACGGGCTCTCGCTGCATTTTTAATGCCTCCTCAGCGAACAGAAAACGTTCTCAGAATGTTAGGTAGCGTTCTTCAAAAGTTCTCCTACAGTTGTCATAAAACTATCTTGGAGTGTGTTAGTAGAATAAAATGGTTTTAATATGTTATATATCAAAATGTTATATGTAATAATATGTTATATATTTATATGTTATATATCAAAAATATCAAATCAAAAGCACTGGTGGAACGTTTTAAAAACATTTCAGTAATATTTCTATAACTAACCCCTAACATAAAAAAAACTGGATACCTTGATTGTTTTTAAAACATTAAAAAACCAAAAATGTCATTTTTAAGTTACCAAACAGAAATGTTGGGGAAACTTTCTTATAACCTGAAACTGTTGGCTGGGTTCTACTTAACTTGCCATAGATAATGACAAACCAATTTCTTGACACATCTTTAACCCCGTGTCGTCCGTCTGTTGGAGGGTGTCTCGGCGTGCCACTCGTAGCAGGAGAGCGTTGGAGCTGAAAGGCTTTTGCTAGCGTGCCAGCAGTGTTAGCTGGAACAGCTGGAGGTGTTTGAGAGAGAAGCTCTTTGGCTCGTCCTTGGTTGAACAGCATATGGCAGCCGGCCCACACCTGTAAGCCTTGACCTCCGTTTTCAGACCCTGTGGACAAACACTTACCGCTATACACGGCGCATTAGAGCACCGCGCGTCCTACGCCAGTAACCGAGATGCTCTGGAGTTCAAAACCCTAGAGGAGCAATCCAAGAGCTGAACAATTGCCGATTTCCCCTCCTGACCGCCGCGCCCCTGAGCAAAACGCTTTTCCACATGGCTCCGGAGAATCTGGCTCCATAATAATTGTCCCGGACATCTCTAGGGATAGATGGTGCCTGCAAAATAATGAGCAAAAATAATGATCTATTTTTTTTACCATCGTTTATTTGTTGCAGCCTGTTTGTGAGTCACGTTTGGAGATGTTTTGTTAAATTAGTTCACCGTGTTCAGAAACGAAAGAGTCTCGTTTTTATTTGTACGTTTAGTTTGAAATGTACACATCATTTGGAGTAATACATAGATGAAATATATGATAAATGATACTTCAGCCTGATTGTGTTCAGAGTCGTGCTGAGGTCAATAACAACGCATGCACAGCAGATGAAGGCCATGCACAGCGTGTGTGTTTTGGCAACTGTTATTCAATAACATTTGTATACATTATTGTACACAATCCATTTCACTCCTGGTGCTGATGCCAACCCGTGTGACCCCGACATCAAATTAGCGAGTTTTACGAAAGCAAATCTATGCTATGAAGTTCACAAATCACCCGTGTAGGTCTTTAAACACGTGCTGGTCTTGTTTATTTTGGTGTAGCCTCTAACACTGGCACAGCAGATACATGAAACCTCTTTGCTTACCAGGTTCAAATGGTGCTGAAGTCTTGAACAACAGATTTGGCTTTCTGAAATGATTTATAAGTTTTGTGTCTGTAATGATCTCGAGACGTCTGCGCAGTCTCGCTGTCTTCAGCAGACATCTGCGATCAGTCCTCAACATTTGTGCTCGAGTCATCAGTGCCTGTTTCCAAAATTAATTCATTAAAACATATTTTCATGCTTAGAGAATATAGTTCAAGTTTTGTTCTGGTGAATTATGCCACTTAACTCATCTTAAGTCGTTCTGATGACCCAACATACAATTAATTCAAGAAGTGGTTTGTGGATAATACAGGAAAGCTGTCAGTTTAATGCTGAAATCTTATGATAAAACTGAGGATTAACTTTAGTAAAATGTTGTATAATTAGTAGATGTTTACGCTATATAGGGCTGCACTGAGAGAAAATAAAAACCTTTCTCATAAGTAAACAAAATATGTGGTCAAAACTGCTCTTATTTCTGCACATAACAGTTTCTGCCAAATGCATAATAATGTAAATATAAGGTCAATATTCCCACCATAATAACTACCATTAAATAACTACCATAAATACGTTCAAAAAACAGCTGTATATATTTATGTTCTTTGGTCCCGTCTTGCCTTACCTCGGACAGAAAGAGAACTTGACAGTTCTGGCTGCCCTTTACGCTGTAATTACCCTTTTCTCTTTTGGGGTTAATTTCAATATATGCCCTTGATGAGACCTGGTACTGGCAGAAGAGAAACACGCTGACCCTCTGTTGGTGCCCTCTAGCCCGGTCAGAGTGATTACCCACAATGCACCGCTGGCACAGAAGCAGAGCCATCTGTGGTAAGTCAGGGAGTGGCTTCTGTCCAGATGTGACACGGGAGAGAGTCTCGGTGAAGTGATTGGAGGAGAGGTTGCAGGGATGAGGGGTGGCCGGTTAGGGGATTGAAGGTGCCGGGCGTCAGGACGAATGAACCACGGGGATAAGAGAGCAGGGTGGGGGGGGCGGATGGAACAGCTGTGTATGAGCTAAGCTGTGAAGCATTAACCTAAGCAACCATCCGAACCCTGATACGGGGACACAAAACCAGAGACACCTTGGTACAAAGTAGGACATTGTGGGATCTCCACACATTCACAGATACACACACTTGTTGAAACATGTAAACATTTGATGGCACTAACCTGGTTAGCCTCGACACATCCTGTGACTAGCTTCTCTGAAGTTCTTTGTTGTAGAAACCTGGTACCTACCTGGTAGGTTGTAAAAACAATTCCTAACATTTCCATCAGGTAACAAAAACATTACAAATCTTTTGGAAAACACTTTTGGAAACACTTAAAATATCAATTTTGAGAAGTTGTGTAAACGTAATGCTTGTTATTTAAAAATGTATTATTCATATTAACTTCTTAAAGATTAATTTAAAAAAAATTTTTTAAATGTTCCACTAAAAACTTAAGAATAATGTTTTTGATATACATGTTTAATGTTTTATATATGTATATAAAATATATAACAAAACGTTTCTACTTATGTTACTGCAAGAATGTTTCTACTCACCTTGGAGAATGTTGAGATAACTTTTAGAGAACATTAGCCAACATTGTGAGAACGTTGCATGTTAGCTGGGCAGTCCCTCAGAAGTGCTCACTGTAGAAGCTCAGTACCTTGTAGAAACCTGAGTAAAACCAACCAATCCGATTACAGCTTACGAGAGGGAGAGATGTAGTCATTTTTCTGTGCAACATGCACCTGTTCAGGTGCAATAAAAATGCATGAAATGAGACACCTCCAGATGTCTCAACCTTCACATCTCACTCCACAAACCAGCAATACTGCAACTGTCCAATCTTACTATGGTTAGCTGCCCAACCTTGTTGTCTTTCTTTTCATTTCAGCCAGTATTCAGTCACCAGACCCATTTAGACATGGCACCAGTCCTCAGGAACGCCTGACTGAGGTTAAAATGAGCATCTGTGATGTTCTGTCGGTGAGATTTCGTAGGTGCCGCTGACAGCAGTGAGTTTATTACGCTAACAGCATAACCTGTGTATCTGCTGTACATCAAAGCAACATAATGCTGTAAATCAACATAATGCTTTGACTCTGTTACCATGACACGTTAAATTCACATAGACAAACATCTCAACATGTGCCTTAACCCTTATTACCTCTCTGTGATGACATCAACACACTGCCCAACACACTTAAAGAGACAATTCACCCCAAAATGACTACTTATATAGGTTATTTTACAGTGCTTTAACTTAACAGCCCCAGTCCCCATTAACTGTCAGTATGTGGAAATGATCAGCCTGAATGTTCTTTAAAAATTCACTTCCATTCCATCACAAAAAAGAGTTATATGGATTTGTAACAATGGGATGAGTGTGAGTCAATGATGAGAAAATGTTCATTTTTGGGTGAACTATCCCTATAAGACAAATGCCTCCTAGTTAACAAAGTTTTACAGCAGTGTATGAATATCTTTTTAAACTTTGGAGGTTCTTAAAAAATGATCCACTAAACTTTAATATATGTCAATTTTTAGAGGAGAAAACGGAGAAACAGAGCTTTGGATAACGCAGGCAGATACACTCGGTAATGCAGAGATTCAGGGTGAAAACGAACAGGCGGAGTGAAAGCGATACCATTTGAGCCGGTTTTTATGATTCTGTTCTGTTTGATTTATAGCAAGGCTCTTCCTCATAAGTGTTGAGTGTGTAATGTCAGGGAGATATATTATTGGCGGAGTGGGAAAGTTTTTCTCGGGTTGTAGGAATTTTATATCTTTGCCATTTGATGGACGATTATAGAAAAAGGCGGCGGGTTGGGAAATAAATCAGAACTCAGTCAATGAGCGGAGCAGACCTGGTGTTTCTGTTTACTAATACACCGGCCGGCGCTGTAAAAAAAGAGAACGTCCAATGTCATCAGAAATCATAAAATAAAGATGGAGGACGGCGGTGTTTGTCTGTGCTGTACTGGTGAGATCGGTGCTCTGATCTTACAGTGACCATGAGTACAAACATCCTAAAGGCTTTTAATAGACCTGATATGCTCCACACAGTATATTAATACTGATTAATACATGAGTTTTATAAGATTTCTGATTTTCCCTCTTATTTTCATATTCCACCATGAAATCCTTTCAAAGAGGCTCCTGGGTTTTTTACAAATATTCCTGCTTCATCATTATAATTCAAATAAATATTTATTTTTAGAAGAACAAGCTGGTTTCTCATGGTTTAATACACAGTGCCTACAAAACAGCACAGAATATTTCTGGCAAATGCTTTAATCACATATCTTTAGCAATAAATTACGGTTATACAGTTTGCCAAACACAGTTTCCTGGAATTGAACCTACAACCTTTGCACTGCTGACGCGAAGCTCTTTCAATGAGCTACAGGAACACGGGGTCCTGATAAAGTTACCATGGCGATACAATGTACTGTATCATGGGGTACCAATTAAACACCATGATATATGAATACAAAAATCAACCGGTATAATAGAATTTGTGTAAGAATTGTACCACAACATTTTGCCCTCAGGAATCAACAAATAAACCACATTTTTCTACAACAAAGAAACAGAAAATGCTGAATATTAATAATCCAGAATTAAACAAGGACAGGAAACGTTCTTTTACAGCCCAGAATTAACTTTCTGTCACGAGTGCCAATGCGGGCGAAGCAAAAAAATGTACAAGCCGTGAAACTGAATGTTGCACTACTTTCTTATTAAATAACATTTTGGTCTTCATGACAATGAGATTATTTGTCTGTTTCGATTTGCGACTGTCGCATTGTTCAGTATGAGACGAGCAAGGCTCTGTGAAACAGACAGTTTTTTATGCAATGTAATAGACAAATTGTATGTACTTGAACTGAATCACTCGTACATATTTAAAGTCAAACTTGCTTTTTAACAATTTGTCAGTGTAGATCATAAAAAAACATGATAAAAAAAAGATACTTTGGACAAGCCGTGCATCTGAAAGGGAAAACAAGCATGTGATCGTTGTGTCATCTAGCATGTCAGTAAGATTACATGCAATGTACCACATGTCATTAAAACTAACAGTGCGTTTTTCCACGCTGCATTGCTGCACGTTCATTAGATGGCCGTGTTTTTGCTCTGGTAAATCAGTATTTGATTAGCGCTTCAGTGATCCTGTACAATAAGGTTGCATACATTTAGCATCAATTAGCATCTTTGCGTCAGTCCCAGCAGCACGGGTTAACCGCTCATCTTCTCGTAATTAGCCTCTCTTGTTATGAGGAGTCTCCACTGAGCCCATCAGAACCACACAGTTCATACCAAACTCTGCAGGCAAATTGTTCCTGTAATTATATACATACATGTGATGAAATGATATATGAAATAGTTAGCTAATGAAGGATAAAACCCAGCCAGCAGGAAATATTCTCAGATGGTTTGCTAACGTTCTGTCAAAGTTCTCTTAGAAGTTCTTGCAGGAAAAAGTTCTTCAAAAATGGTCCTATTTTGCAGTTCAATCAAATATTGAGTCACAGGAGAGATTACAGATTAAATAAGAAATTCATAATTACTTCCATTTCGTTGTCACATATGGAAATGAAGGTGCAATGCATTCTGGGTATGTATAGTGTGCAAACTACACACTACACAATCATCCAGTGGTACAGTACAACTGTAAACACACAACGCTCTTGTCTTTAAAGGCAGGTAGGCAATTGTTTATTTCTCTTCACATCCTGATAACAACTTTTTAGTGGTCTATATATTTTCACAAACAAATATATATTCTGTGAGAAGCAGGACCATCGAATGCTTGTCCATTTATTGCATTCGGTTTGAATGTGCATTTGTGTGTTAGAGGAGGTGTAGCTTTGGAGAGCTCTGAAGGGAGGTTGGGACAAGCCCCACCTTCCAGCATTCAGGTGTGTGTCTGTGGCGTCCGAGGTTGTCCTATATACCAGTGTCCTGTTTGGACTCAGGGCTCTGTCAAAATAAATGGTAGAAAATTGATGTTTCCAAGAGACGGTTCTACTGTTGGCTGTGAAAATGTGTGGACTCACTCCTTAAACAATTCCCTATTTTCCAGTCTTTTATCTCTACCCAGCATGAAGTGTGTGTGTTCTTAAAAAATATGCTACTGCAAGTCTATATTCTCTTTGTATTTCTTATTACACTTTTTTCTCTCAGGGAACAAAGAGCTGTTTTTGGGAGTCAGTGCATTTAATTATGCGTCTTACTGAAACGGAGACAGTGTTAAGCGTTGTTTGTGCGAGTGTAGGTGTTTGTGTGAGCGTGTTTGTTTTCCGTCACTTTGAATTATAATGATATCAAGGGAGAGCACTTGAAAACAAGGCCAACAGCTCAGGCTCTTAAATGGAGGAGGAATCGTTCATCGCTGCGGTTTGTGATCGACATCCTGTGTTTTTCGTTCGTCAATATGCTTATTAGCAGAAATAAGTGTTGTGTGTCTTAGGGCTGTCTTCATCTAACCAGTAGGAGGTAGTTTAGTGTGACGGTTTATTCAGAAGGCGACATGCGTTTTCAGAGAGAAGTTCATTATGGGCCGCGCTGCAGAAGATGGACACGTTTTAAACGCCTCCCTGCCACTTAAAAGCAACACATCAGTCACCATTTGCTATCATAGCCCTTAAATAGACTCTTGTATATGTGTAAAGTACGTTTCAGCGTGTTGCTGTGTTTCCCATGATGCCTGTGTTGACTGCATCTAATTCACTGATATAATTGCAGTGCAGTCTGACACACACTGGGAAACCTGGGAGTAAAACCTGCATTGAAATTCACTAGTGAATCTTAAATGATCATTCTGTGTGTGTACGGAAAAGTAACTTAAGAGATGTTTATGGTTGACATGGTGGTATCCAAAGCAACAACAACAAAACTGGATTGTTCCCACTGTAGTCAACAAAGCTGTTTGCATGTTTGCATGTAGACCAGTACATGTGCATTAGCTGTGCTTAAGTAGTGCTGTGTTTCATAATAACTAAATAAGCATTTAAACGTAGCCAGTTCCAAATGACTAGCAATAGCAAGCTAGCTTTTAAAGCATAAGATCCAGCCTCCAAAGCCACACCCCCTCCAGTGTTACTTGGAGGTATGCAAATACATAGTTCAAATGCAATGATTGGATAAACATTTTACAGTTCTGCGCTTTTCACAGTAGATATATAAATGCACACATATGTTTACTCCACTTAAATGCAGCCAGGATGCTATCTGAGACTTCTGACCAGAATAAACAAAAATGTTTTAGGAAAAAATTGCCCTTACTGTAATTAATTTACGCTGCCTTAAAGTAAATGAATGCCAGTGAGATTTTACTAGGAACAAATATTCTTGCTTTCCAAATTTAAACAGCAAACTGCTTTTGCATGTGTATGTGTGAAGACGTGACATAGACCACACACAGGATATCGCACGTTATTGTCAACATTATTATCACTTTAATAACGTCTGATTAAAAAATATATGTATAGGTCTTGACATGAATTTCTTTTAGAGGCGTATAAGGTGGGAATCCAGTGAAATAAGTGTCAAATCTAATCACAGAGGCGACGCGGCCAGATCTGGTTCGTTCAAGCACAATATACGTCCTGTAAATAAGCACAAATGGATGTGATTTGAAATGATGTCAGAAGAGAACGAAGGAGTTACGAGGGATAAGAATCTAGTGTAGGAGTGGTTGCCAGGGACGACGGTCAAATATAGTTTAGCGGTTGTCATACAGAACCATTTTACCGCTGAACGCCACGACTGACCAATCAGAGTAAAGTATTACACTGAGGCACATAATAAACATCAAAAACCAGCTTCAAATAGCTCTACATTTTACCCCAGCAATTCTCCAGTCGCTGATCTGAGGTCAGTTCAGTGCAGTCAGATCAATGCCTCGGTTTTGCTGCAGCCCTTCTGCCCACATTTCTCAGATCAGCCCTTTGTCATCCAGTAATAATTCAGTTGTGCCGCTTTCGTTTTATTCTGTCACACGGCCGAACGGCCTCTGAAGGGGAGCAGAACTCCGCACTGGTCTCCCGCCAGAGCTCCCGGACACCATGACTAGGCAGCTTTCAGGAAAGATATCCCGACGAGCTCAGACTCAAATCCCAATGTTTGGAAGTGCTTGAGCAGGGAAAACTGTGTCAAGGAAGCAGCTCTCATTATTTGTGAACTAGTGTTTAGATTTGCTCTGCTGTGTTTCAGTTTTCACTGAGAAACTGTTTTCTAGAGTTTGGAGCACCAGAGCGATCGAGTGAACGAGTCTTACTCTTGAAAGTGTGAACTTTAGAAAGTACTTTCTAGGAATCTGGTATTCGCATATGAAGTTTACACTGTAAAAAAACAACAAAAAAAGCATGTTAGGTTCATAGAATTGAATAGATATGAAATACAACTGAATAAATAAACATTACAAAAAAAGTGTGAATATGAATTCAGTTTAATATTTCCAATGTTTTACCTTCACAACTACAATAAAAGAATAAATGAAATACAACAAATAATCACAGTCACTTCAGTCTCACTGGCTGGTATTGCTACAGGTTTAACTCGAACCGTTTGCCAGTCATGGCAGATATTTGTTAACTATTTGCCAGAGATCAGTTTGCCAGCAGATGCAAACTGTCCATCGCTGGCAACGATTTGCTGCAAGTTCATCATAAACGGTAAAAACTGCAAATGACTAGTAAATATTTGCTGCAAGCTGTTTTGTTTGCTGCAAATTTGCTGTAAATTAACACAATTTGTTTGCCTGCTGCACACAAACAGTTTTTGCATTTACCTAAACAGAAAATATTTGCATAATACACATATGTAAAACTTATGCAAAATACTGCATTTGCATACACTTACATATGAATACTAAAGATAGACTGTGGGCGTATTATATGCACAGCGATAGATTTGTCATGAGTAACATGGTAATGTTATAATGTACTTACTGTACTAAATAGTATTATAGATATTATTATAGGCTATGCTGTAAATACAATGGCAACAATAAATTTTAAAGGCTGCTGTTAAAGTATTTCATTATATCATAGCACAACTACTGTACTCGTTTTGTAAGGCACAAATTTAGCAAAGAAATTTGAGATACTTTGTGTGTCTCAAATTATAATATTCATTTTCATTTCAATATTCTGTTATAATATTCATGTATTCCACAAACTGTTTGGTTTGTGTGAATATTTTGTTGCTGTCTGTACTCATTATGTTTTGCATGTGTAGCGCAGGTTCTTACATACACACAAATGTGTGTGTTTTAATTGTGATATAGATGGATGGACTACACAAAAGAAATGATTAACATTGGGACCAATAAATATGTTATTTCTGCTATAACTGCTATCCTGTTGTACCCGTCTGCACGAGAGAAAGACAGGAATCAGTCAACATAACAAGTGCTGCTTATCACATCAAATCTAATTTAAATATCTGCTTTTGACCTACATGTCTTTAAAGCTGATATTTTAAGCATTGTTTCGGCTAAGCCGGCGGTGTTTCATTGTTAGCGATTGCAGAGAAAACATCAAACATCTTGACTGTGTCTTTCCCCATCAGTCTCAGCATTCATTTCTTTTGAGCAAAACACAGCTAAATATTTTGTCTACAAAAGAGCAAATTTACATACTGTTTTGGAGGTAATGGGGCAAAAAGCTAGACATGCACACGCAGACCGTGAGCGAAATGAACTATTAGCCGTTTTCTGTCGACGTGGCCGAACCTCATTTGCGTTGCGTCGCATAATTGTGTTTTACACTTTTGCAGGGGGCGGAGCTCCTGCAAATGAGGTATGGCCTTAGTTTCAACTCTCTGATGAAGAAATTCTCGCTTTCTCTTTGCAGAAAAGGAGCTGGAGAACTTAAAGGTAGGAGATTAAGTACAGAGCAGGGCGATAAAGAGGAAAACAAACTCTGGTGCATTCTGTGTGGGTTTGGCAAACTAATTGAATGTTCTTTAGTTTTGTGATTGAGGGTTTATGATGTAGAGGCAAAGCTGTGTCTGCCAGTGCAGTTACGGCTCCAGAGACTCAGTCTAATCAAAATGGGTTTGGTGGCATAGCCCTTCAGTACTGCAGTATCTCAACAGATACTTGTGGGTTTAAGCCATCTGCCCTCAATAATACACCCACCACACGCGAGCTAAAGCTCAGTGACTATACCGCATTACTGCTCACCAATACCAGCTTTAGAGTTTAAAGGCACAGAGAAGTTCAAACCTCAGAAGACCAGCACAGCTTTTGATATCAAATGGAAGCCTGGAAATTGAAATGCAGGGGGATAGAGGATTATAACGCAGAGAAAGCTTTCTCAACATGAGCAAACGTACACACAGATTTTTGACGAACCTTGGTAAGTGTGTAAAGCAACTAGTCTGAACTGGAGACAGTGTTCTAATCACATTTAAGACATCAGGATTTTCTGAAGCACTGTTAATGTCTTTTTATGAGATTTAGTCTTGGTGTTGGATTTATGTTTTGGAAACATTGATACGTGAACAGTTGACATGACGTGTCAGTCGATGTTCCTGTAGCTCAACTGGTGGAGCATCGCGTTAGCGGTGCAAAGGTTGTGGGTTCGATTCTCAGAGAAGACAGTGCATTTAAGCTATTAATTGGATCAGTAGAAGTCACTAAAAAATTACCTGAAAAAAACTCAGGGGACATAATCTGACCCAAATGCATCTGTTCTGTATAAATTTAAATGACTTTATTAGCTTACAGTTGAGGAGACAGAAAGCAAATATCTTTAAGCGTGTCTTTGGTCTTCAGTTTGGATAATAAATGAGTTGCATTCATTTAACATCTCCTGCATGAATGATTTTTCATGTGTGCTGAAAACCGGCAACCTTCTCACTGCGTGGGCGGCTTAATTTTGTCATCTTGGATAAACAAAACCTCCACATAACGTCTTATGCTATAATATCGTATGTCACCTGCTGTTTCATTTCTTACAGCGAGCTGTTAAGCTATTGTAGTAGAAGACTTCTGGCAAACAATTTCTGGCAGATAACTACAGCATTTACGTTTGGAATAAAGCGCTCGTGTCACACACACAGACATTTGAGTGTAGTTATAAATACAGCAAATTGCTGTGTACTCAAACATATTCACTAATACATATATATTTATCCATAATCACACTGCAGAGTACATGCAGAATTACCAATGACAGTAATACAGGTTGTTATGTGCATGTGATTTTAAAATTAGAGCAAAACATCTCTGATTACCTCCTTCTTTAGCAAAGATCCTTCACTCTCTCTCTCTCTCTCTCTCTCTCTCTCTCTCTCTCTCTGTGTGTGGGGTGAGCAGCAGTGGGGTAATTCTGTTTTTTTGGCTTTGTTTCTGAGTCATGCCCATCACCTTCTGTAGCCGCTCTCAAGAGCCAGATGTGCTCTTCTGAAGACCTGCCAACTCTATTGTGTTGGCACAGCAGGATCTGATGGGAAATGGTGTGTGTGTGTGTGTGTGTGCGAGTGTGCGTGTCTGTTCCTATACTCACATGCAAGCAAAAGTACATTAGACAGTGCTCAAGTTCATTATATATGTGTGCATATATACGTGTATGCATATACCAGCTAATGCATAACATTCTCAGAACGTTGGCTAACGTTGGTAAAAGGTCTCTTAATGTTATCAAAAAACTCTTGCTGTAAAATTTGTATTTTTTAACATTGTCATACATATAAATTATTGAATAAGGTTTCAAACATGTATATGGTTTGTAACAATGGAAACATTAGTAAACTGTTAGTTTAGTATAGACACACAGTGTATATGTTTCTTTTTCATGTATTTTGTATGAAGCTGTCTGCAGTGTATTCAGGCATCATGTTATAATAAAGAATTCATGCAATGCCTTAGCAATTCAGACCAAAATTGTACTGTTGAGTTTCCTGCAGTACCTGTGCAGCCATAAAACCCTAAAAATACTGCCTGTGTAGACAGCACACTAGGTTTTGGAACACAGCCGTGTCTGAGTGACACATCTGCGCAGTCATGGGCTCATAAACAAATAATCTCATACACTGAAGAACACATGCAATTCTATTATGGTTCTGCACCAGTGAACACACAGTCTCCATGACTTTCACTGCACACTCACACACACTCACACACCTACAAACTCACTCACACACCTACACACTCACTCACACACACACTCACTCACACACACACGCACAAACACACACACTCGCTCACACGCACACACACACACTCGCTCACACACACTCGCTCACACACACTCACACACACTCACACACACACTCGCTCACACACACACACACGCACACACACACACACACCCTTTGATGAGTTAAATCCATTGCTGCTCCAGTCCACGGGGGAAAAACTGCAAGTGTGTCCTAAATTATTGGCCTATTTGTGCAGAAAAACAGATTCTTTCATTTGCTTTGTTGTGGCTTTAATCTGAGTGTGTAAACAGGTTAACTCCCGTCTTCACTGTCACCACATCACCTAATGAAGTCTTAACCGGTGGACTGTGTACTTTCTCAGGTTTTTGAAGAGTAATTAATCTTTAGCATTCAAGCGCTCACCTCGTCCTCCTGTGTGTTGGGATCCACGCGCTGAGGTCTGATGTCCGTCGCTGTGAAGCCGCTGCTTTCTGCTCAACCACTCAAAGTGACACCTGTGACATT
Organism: Yasuhikotakia modesta; assembly: GCA_036877545.1. NCBI lineage: Eukaryota > Metazoa > Chordata > Actinopteri > Cypriniformes > Botiidae > Yasuhikotakia > Yasuhikotakia modesta. The sequence goes on from JBAJNP010008894.1 coordinate 15,080, forward strand.
TACACAGTATTGAACATTTTAAAGAAAGAGTTTGTTTGGTTTATTTGTTCTGTATGTGTTAGTAGAACATAGAGTAGAACAATGGATGAAGAACAACAGAATTTGATTTAATTTAAAATTAAATTAATTTAGAGGATGACTGTAGCCACAAGTTTATGAATATAATCACAAGGGCCACACAGATCACACACACACACACACACACACACACACACACATGTTTATGTAGATATATGTGTTTACTGGGAATCAAACAGCAACCCTTCAACACAATTCTCCACCAGCTGAGCTACATGAACCTGTAATGGTAATTGTGATTTTTGCGATGTTTGGTTCTGTTTATTCTGTTCTGCATAGCAGTGTGAAATCTCTCCCTTACCAGTTTCCCACTATGAACGTTCTGTCAATGTTTACTGTGGATGTTTGTTTGGCTTCTGCATCTTCAGCCGCTGGTCCACAGGGTCCACCGGAGTCTGAGGGTCTTCATTCTCTACCAAATAAACCACACATTTCATTACCCATAACTCCAGTGTGAAACTAGATGTTCTGTGTGGGATGGGACGGGACCGTAGCTATGGAGAATCAAGCGATGTTTGTTTTGGTATTTATCCCTTTAAATTCTAACAATAAAGCGTACAAATGACTTCCGTACAGCGTTCCATCTGGAAGTCATTTATAAATAAATGTGCCATAAGGTTTTTCTCAGAGAAAGTTTCTAACTGCCCTCGGAAGCGTTCAGACGTGTGATAGACAAACGAGCTGAAGTGCATCATTACAGAGAGAGGCAGCGGCTCGGCTTCACTATTGATTGGTTTTAGTTCCGAAGTGGATCATTCCAATAATGGCCACTTTAATAGTATTGCTGATTGTGCTAAATGATATCCAGCATAATATGAGATAAAAGGAATCTGCTGTCCATCATCAGCTTTACAGACGGACGTCTGTGTGTGTGTGACAGACGGCTGGACATCAGACTTTCTCCAGTAAAAGATCCTGCTAACAATTTTAAATTGTAAAAACATTTCAGTAATTTTTCCATGAATTAACATTCTGGGAATTACAGTAACATTCAGGTTTTTACACGTTGCTGCTTGGATTTAAGTAATTCAAATATAGTTTATAATTCTGTAACGTTTTTAAATCATTACAGTAACAACTTAATAATTTGATGTATGTGATATATTCATTGAAACAAGTTCGATTAACATTAAAAATATTTTAAGAACCTTTCTAAGAACGTTTCCTGTTAGCTGGGTGTCTGTGTAGAGGCAAAACAGGTACATTTTTATTAAAGGTTATAAAGTTTGTTCTGTGGAATAATAAAAACAGGCCTGATTTAGACTTGATACAAAACAAAACAAAAAGCACAATTGTTTCATATTTAATCTCTAATGAACCAGGGAATTGTTTAGCCAATTTATCAGCTCACTCTAAAACATTTAGTTTGTTTTTTATTAGAAACAGATAAAACAGCAGACGGCTGTTGTGTTTCTCTGGAGACTCTGGTAATACTGTAAAATAATTCACCCCACACTGCATAGGCAGGTTGAGAGGGATTTAATTTTTTTAGCACTTTTAGTATGACAAGTCAATATTTCACGCTTTTGTCTGGCCTCAGAGTGGTCTGTGTTTCCTCTTTAGAAAGCTTGTTATTGTGTTTAAGAAATCACCTGGGGAAAGTTTCTCCTGCAGGAGCTGTGGGTGATCGTTCTTCAACAAACCTCATTCCTTCAGCCATCTGTTACCTCCACCAGAACTCCTCATCCTGCGTCTCCTCATCCTGCGTCTCCTCATCGTTCTGTGGAGCACAAAAGAAGATATTTTGAAGACCAAAAAACAGCAGAACCCATTGACTTCCATTGTATGGACACAATCCACTGAAACAAACCATTTAAAATATCATGTCAATATTGGAATGACATGAAAGTAAATGATGGAAAATGTTCATTTTGGGGTCAATTATCCCTTTAAATTCTCATTGTCTGGAATTAAGTCCATTATAGACTTAATTTTCTTCCCTCTTTTCTTCTCTTTTTCTCTGGAGAATCAGCCGGTTTAGGGTCAGCGGTTTTAATCTTATTCCGTATTTCTGATTCAGTGACATCGCTGACAGCGGGTCAGCCGTCGCCTGTTCTACACACCTGATTTAGTAAAACCGCTGATCCGTGGTCAGCAGTGTCCTCAGCCTCTTATTTCTTATGTAAGGTGTGTGTGTGAAGGAGTTTAATAGCTGCTCTCGAACATGCTTTTAATAACATGCTTAAGAAGTCAGAACAAAGAGGAATTATGTGCTCACAGGCTGGATGCAGGCGTTAATGTATTTTCTGTGCCTTGTAATGTGCTTAATGAATAGCTTGCTTTCTCCTCTTCAAGCGCATTATCCTGAAGTGTTCGTTTCTCCCTGATATATTTGTTAAATGTGACACTGAAGGTTGTTCAAGACTTGATAAAGGATGGGTTATAGTATCTGTTTAGTTTTTTTTTCTTGTTTCATTTTATAATTCTATGGTATTAGGACACCAGTGATTTTTGTTTGTTACCACCGCTGGTGTGTGTGTTTGTGTGTGTGTCAGTTTTCCTTTCCATCCTTGGTTTCAGCTTCCTGCAAAGTGGTCTTCTTATCCCTGCCGACTGCTGGGCTGACATTTCACCCTGGATCGATGGCTGTTGTCGCCCGGGTCTCTCAGGACCTCACCCGTCAGAGAGGAGCGACCCTGGGGCTGCGCTAGCAAATCCGGCGGGGTTAGCGAGGGGTCAAGAGGGCAAGAAAACCTATTGTAAAATGTCACAGGTCAGAAAAACAGTAACAGTGCTGGAGTGAATCTCCTGCCTCGGCAGATTCTCTAGAATCTTCTGGAGAAGATTGGACCGTTTTGTCCTTTTGATTGTCTTGGAGGTGTGGAAGGAATTCCTGCTAATTTACTTACAGCTGCCTATTAAATCAAGATTAAAAAGTAACACTTTAGCTTGAATAGCAGGTACAACCACAAATGATCTTAAATTAAATATAACACAGATAAAGTCACATACCCACAGATTAGAGCAACGAAGAACATGTTGGCATTACAACTCGGGTGAGAAGTTCCCTTCAGCAAGAACTTCCTGTGACCTCACCAGACGTGTGCTGAAGTAAATATAAGCAGCTCCCGCAGGACGTATGTTTGGGTTTTTATTCAAACTGAGGCAAATGTAGCTTGCAGCTTCAGCACAGCTGCACAGCAGTAAGAGGACTGGCTTGCAGAAAATGGCAGGTGACATTTGGAGAATTGCCTGGAATGTTTAAATATACCTGCAGCCCGGCCGCTGAACTATTAACTGGACTTAAAGGCAGAAAAAGGTTTTCTTAAAAGAAGAGCAAATGTTCTATCATTGTTCACCTTTGGTTAATACCTCCGTGTCTGGTTTAAGCACCGTCACTAAAAGCAAAGGTCAGCGTTCTCATGATTTAAGTGAAAGATGGATTAGACCTGTGCAGAGTTAGATCCCTTTACAAAACCTCTTAAGCTGTTAACAGCTCTTTGTTCACTGTAATTTCTTTTTCTTGACACGGAAGCTACGTTTAAAAATATATGAACATCTGAACACATTCTGATTACATCTCACAATATCACCCTGGTAGAATTATTGTAATTATGAAATGCAACAGTGTTTGGTATTCAAACTGTAGATACTGTATATGTTCACAATTACATCAAAAGTATTTGGTGACCATATTAATTTGGTTTGATATTTTGTTATTGAATTGCTTTCATATATTTTAAGTGTCCAAAATTAGTCAATACTTTTTACATTGACTGTATATTTAAATGCTAAATAAAAGACATAAATGTTAAACAATATTTACAGGTCAGAAACACAGGAACAACTTACACAAACATATCACAGACACAAATAACATACAAAGAACATATTACAGACACGCAGAACATATCACAGACACACAGAACATATTACAGATACGCAGAACATATCACAGACACGCAGAACATATTACAGACACGCAGATCATATCACAGACACGCAGAACATATTACAGATACGCAGAATATATCACAGACACACAGAACATATTACAGACACGCAGAACATATTACAGATACACAGAACATATTACAGACACACAGAACATATCACAGACACGCAGAACATATTACAGACACGCAGAACATAT